>CAKNYM010045290.1:51034-70852 GCA_932195095.1 Andricus curvator
ACTAAGTATTATTTGGTTCTAGAGTCATAATATAACCAAAATTTATTCATAAATTAGATGCGTTAAATAATAATAAAAGTACTACAATTTTACTGCGAAAAAACAATAAAACAATAATCTGAGTTACTTATAAGTAACCCGAGGCAGTTGAGTTATAATCTATAGGTGATAACCTAATTGCCTCACGGGAAGGGTGACCTGCAAACAGATAGGGCTCACAAGAATTTTTGAAATTTCAGTGCGCCAAATAATCAGAAATTCGCATACGTAAATGTGAATGTGGTTAACCTGATTTGTTAAAAAGTGGAATGCAAAAACGTATCTGAAAAGATTCCTGATGTGATTGTTGTGAGGAAAAATTTCAGTGAAAAAAAATTACTTTGCGTGTCAAGTCAAAGAATTACAGAAGCGCAGGTTCTTACTGGCATATCATACTTAACCGATTTCTGCTTCACTGAATCTGAATTTTTGTTGTACATTGGGAAGTTTAGCAAATCTGTGACGTGATATCATAGCAGTGCGCTCTAGTGGTGGGTGTGCAAGTACGTATTGTATGACGTATGCGGGTGAATCCAGTTAGTCTTTTGGGTCTTGTCGCCATTGTCACTTCGTGTACTTGTTCGCTCCGTTAAACAAAATATAAAACCATATTCCCTATACCTGTTCTGTTTCGTATTAATTAACGCACCTATCCTGGATATCTTCAATAGGTTATGGGCCCAGCACGTTGTTAATTAACACTTAACCTGTGAAAGCTTAGAAATTGTTCGTAAAGCCTTGAGTAGCGTCGCGTTCTAGGGGAAGCGTCGGTTCGGTAAATCGTTTAAAAATAAGTTCCACGCAATCGGCGCGTCTTAAGACGCTCGGGAAAGATAATTTCGACACGTGGAAGCTTTGTTGGTGAAAAATTACACTTGGGAATACATGAGTGGTGAAACAGTTCGAGCTAGTGTAACGGTAGGTGACGTGGCGTCTGAAACAGCAACCAAGGCATGGGACGTGGCCGATAGGAAGGCACGTTCGGACCTAGTCTTGGCGATAAAGCCTACAGAGCTGAAGCAGATTAAAAGCTGCGGCACAGCGAATGCAATCTGGAGGAAGCAGCATTCCAAATGCCAATCTAAAGGCCCGGCTAGGAAGGCAACTCTTCTAAAACAGCTCATTCTGCACAAAATGGCGGAAGGTGACGATGTGCGTGATCACATCAGAAATTTCTTTGATGCAGTGGATAAACTCCAGGAAATGGAGGTTGAAGTCAATCAGGATCTGTTAACCATCCTATTGCTCTACAGCCTTCCAAGTAGTTTCGAGAAGTTTCGGTGCGCCATTGAGTCGCGGGATAAGCTGCCCGATTCTGAATCGCTAAAAATTATAATCATAGAGGAAAGCGATGCCAGAATGTCGAAAGCGCGGAAAAACTTGTTGACCGCCATGATGGTAAGCAGCGCTCAGAGACAGAGGAAGGGGAAGAAGCCGTACCCAGAGAGTGGGGGAGACGAAAAAGGAGGACACAGCACACTGTTCCCGTTTAAGTTTTTTAAGTGTAAGAAAGTGGGGCATAAAGCGAGTAAGTGTCCACAGCAAAAGGGAAGTTTTGCGACGGCGCACATGTGCTTTCTCACAACAGCTGATAAGGACAGTGATTTACTAGACGAAAAGCACTTTATGCGCAGAAATTGGTGCCTTGGCAGTGGGTGTACTTCACACATGTGCCGCGACGAAAGAAAATTTTTGAATACGGAAAAGTGTGATAGTGACAGTTTAAATTTGGCGAGCAGCGCCACTGCCAAAGTTGAAGCGAAGGGAACTGTGCATTTAAATGTGTCGGGTGACTCTAATACGTCGGTAGTACACACTGTGAAAATTTTCTTGGGGAACATTCCCCAAAATTGTGTTGACGCTAATTTCCACACATTTTGTGGAATTTTCCCCAAAGTTTAGTAGGGAAAGTTCCCCAAACTTTTTTGTCGGCCTTTATGTTGCCATGGTAACGTGCTTTCGCCACGTGTTCCTCATACGTGTTGTAGCGCAAGCGCAGTACGTCTACATGCCAAAGTTGGGGTCACTGGATTTGATGGGAAATATTCAAATCTATTCTATTTTGTAATAGCTTAAAATTTCGGGAATTTCCAGAAATTACTGTGGGAAGAATTCCCAAAAATTTGTGTAATACTAATAAAAAAAACAAGAGCTGGCTCGACCATAGCAATGGAAGAGCCTCGTCCTGAAGGAACCGCCTTGCTGATCATGGTTGCCTCTCCGCCAGCAGTTTGCTTCGCGTCGACTGCTCTTTTAAACACTCAACGCTTCATTTCTGTTGCGAGAGAGGCGGCATGTCGCGCCCTGGCGGATTTGCTCACGAACTACCAGCTTAGAGCAGCAAAAAACTGTATCGTGGTGCATAGTATACTGCTAGTATACTTCTCTTAACTGATTAATAAAAAACTTGTTTTCTTTCCAGTTTCAACTACCCGAAGAGTTAGACTTTATTTCTATATGTCGAACCTTTCAGTTTAATTAAAAAATGAGCATCTATACGAATTTAGAGTTTTCTGACTCCCTGCGGGCACCTTTTGCCTAAATCTTTATGTATTTTTTCCAGATGTGGGTTTTTGTCACACGTGTTACAAAAATGGAACATAAAGGGCATAGTGTTCTGTAACGATCTTAGATCAGAGTTGTGCCGACGGTCGGGTGCAGTCAGTTACTTGAGCTGGATAAGAATACGCCGACAATAGGGGATAATGCCTAAAATAAAAAAAAATGAATATATTCCTGAGATTACCCTGGCTTTTTCAGCGAAAAATCATGGCCGAGATTCTGTCATGAACGTTCAAGCGGTTTGATAGCGCAATTGGCTAAGGCATCGGCTAGGTACATTCGAGTTAGGTAGTGTAGGTAGGGTTCGAATCCCCAGCGAGTGCGATTTTTCAACGGGTTTAAGCATGTGATTATATGTATAGAGGACCGTGCGTGAAATTGTGTTATTTAAAATATAAATTAAGTGCAGCAATGATACAAAAAACATTTTTTTGTTACATATCCTTGTAACACTGTTATGGAATTGTTACAGAACAATCACAGAACAAATTTACATCGTAACACTGTTACATATGTGTTACGGCATTATTACAGAACAATGTTCCTCTGTAACCCTGTTCCTAAATTGTTCTAAAAATCCTTTTTGAAATATAAGGCTGTTCCCGAATTGTTACAGAACGATTACAAAACAAATTTACATCGTAACACTGTTACATATGTGTTACGGCACTATTACAGAACATGGTTATTTTGTAAGACTGTTCCTAAATTGTTCTAAACATATTTTTTTACATATAACGCTGTTCCAGAATTATTGCAGGTCTCTGACAGAACATGGTTCTGTAACAGCGTTGTAGAACTGCTAAATCCAGTTGGGGACGACATTACTCGGACCATGGTCTAAGTATGTTCTTAACCTGTTACAGAACCTGTTCTTTTCCGTTCTAGAACTGTTACATCACAGTTATATAACAGTGTCCGCTGGGCAGCTGGAAAATACACTGTACGTGCCAGATCTTCGTACAGATCTGATGTTGGTCAGTAAAATCACCGATAAGGGTTTCGAAGTCATATTCAAACAGCGGGAAGCTGTGGTTCGAATCCCGGATGGCGAAGTGAAATTACTATCTGTTTCAAAAATCCTGGCCCCTCTACAAATCATTGAATAACTCAATAAAAAAAATCGCTTAAAAAAAGGAGAAACAACTAGTCAATCATCATTTTATTACGAATAAGTACAATATAATTTGATCGCGATGCGACGATAACTTTCGATGCAAATTTGCAGTGAAGGTGAAAAAACGTGGTTAAAAGCACCTTTTGTAACTTGGTCAACTTTCGAACGTTGTATTTCGTCCAAAACTGCATGAATTCTTTTGCAAAACATCGAGTAGTTACCTTATAGTTTTATTTATGGGTACGTTTTCGAAAAATTCGAAAATATTTATAACTTTGATGTCGGCAGTAGATAAAATCGAAGGATGCTAACACAGCTTCTTAACAAGCTGGAAGGCTCTACTAAGGCTCTACTAATTCGAAAAAATTAACAAATTCAATGGTAGGTTTTAAATCAGGGGGGTGACTCGCCATACAAATGCGCTGTGTCAGTTTTGTGAAGGACGGCAGAAAATGAAACACTGGCGCCACTAGCGCCACGCCCTATATTTGAATGAAAGCTGATTAGAATCATGGGAGATTTAGTATTTTTCGCAGTTTTTATAATATTTTGGACGTTTGTGGATAATTTAAATACTTTTAGCTTGAATTAGGCAAGGATTAACTGTTTCTAGAATTTAAAAAATACCTAGGATTAAAAAATAGACCTTACATACACTGGAAATGTCGGTTTTTTAGTTTCAAGTAGAGTGAAATGGTAAAATATAAAGATTACGTATTTACCGTTTAAAACAAATAAACTAAATGTTCTGAAATGATAATATATAAAAATTTTTGTCTATTTTTTAATTACTCGAATGATCCTAATCTATTATTACATTATAATAAAAATATACAAGCAAATTTAAAAATCATAATTTTTAATATTCAGTATATTGTATTGATCGTGAAATGGCTAAAAGATTATCAGTAATAAAGTTATTAACTTTAACGTACATTTAGTCATTTATTTATTTAAAAATTGAATTAAAAGATGGAGATATAAATTAAATATGGGGTAAAGACAGTAGGATGGTATATAGGAGTAATAAATGCTAGGTTAATTTATTTAAATAAATATAATTATTTGAATCATTTACGAATATACTGCGATTAAAGTATAGCAATTATTATGCAGACAGAACATAATAATTTATTATATACAATTGAACAAAGCTAGTTTTACAAAATGTCGCGACTTTCTTTTTCATAAAATTATCGTTTTTTTAAATTTAGGTTTCTTTTACTATTCTGACTGCAAGAAAATAATTATTTTACAATGGTAATTTACTTTGGTACTTGAATTTATTAATAAATTAATGTAATCGTACATAAATTTCGAACTGATAAAAATAAACAACTTCTTAAAACAATTTTTAAGAAGTGAAATCTTCCTTTGATCAATTCAATTGTTACCTTAATAGGAACGTAAGTTCTATTATTTCGGTCTTACGATCAATTTGAATAAAAAAGACTAGGAGTATTCCGAGTCAATACTTTAATTATAAAAAGTTACATTCTCGCAACGTTTCGACCTCAATCTGTTGGTCATCCTCAGGCAAATTATACCCGATAAAGGCTTATATTATACCTAATAAAGTATTTTTTATTCAAATTGATCGCAAGACCGAAATAATAGAACTTACGTTCCTATTAAAGTAATAAATGTCGAAACTCGGCGATAATTCAAAACTGTCATTAATGTTACTTTTACAATTTTCTTAAAGATAGTAAGGGTTTTAAAATATTTTTAAAATTTCAAAAACTAATAAAAATATAATGTTACACACTATTACAATAATCTACAAGTTTTACAAGAAGAAAAATATATCAAAATTTAAAAATCAATGTAGTCATGAAACCGTCAAGCCATTCAATTATTTTAGGTTAAAGAACATCGGTGTAAACAAATCCTCATACCTATCGCCATAACCGTTCCATCCGGAGCTAAAACTTTCTTTTTCCAAATTATTTGATCCTTTAAAAAGTGATCTTCACAAACTACATTTCCAGGTTTAACAATAAAATCCTTTTTGTCATGCTTAATTGCTTGGTGCCAACGGTCAACCTCATTTTTTAGAACGGAAAAATGCACTGTTTTACTCCGTTTGAGCGGGTTGAGTCGTACCCTGATAGACAGTTCGGTGCTATACATCGATGCCCCCCCCCCCCATTGTTATAACACATGTATCCGTAAATAAATAAAATATGGCAAATAGACGATAAAGTTATGACATTTCACGAGTTTGTGTATGCAAAATCATAACAGACAACGGGCAGACCGGGCGTCGTGGAGGTGGCGCCAATGCTTCACGACTCGCCGCTCTTCACAAAACTGACACGCGCCTCTAATGCAAAAGAGAAAATCGTGTCACCCCCCTGTTTTAAATACAGGTAATTACATTAATAACACGCTATCGCACATTATTTTTTTCTGTTTTTTTTTTCTACGGTAGCCGACCTCAATTGAAATCGATACGTTGAAGGGGTTACCGTCCACTATTGTCAAAGTCAGTTGACCCACGCGGCACATTCTACCAGATGTACGAAAGTTGAAGAAAAAAAAGGAAACTTTATGAGGGTAGGATCAAGCAGGACATCGATACCCTAGAACCTGCTGAGAGTATCATCGACTTCTTTTGTGTCTCCAGTCCCAAAAAAAACGGAAAACCATAATGTGCGATAGCGTGTTTTTGATGTAATTAACTATTTTTAAAACCCCACCATTGAATTTGTTGAGTTAGCATCCTTCGCTATTTTTTTCAAAATAATTCATGCATTTTTCGACGAAATAGAACGGTCGAAAGTTGACCAAGTTATAAAACGTGCTTTTAACCACGTTTTTTCACCTCCACTGCAAATTTGCATCGAAAGTTATGGATGCATCGCGATCAAATTGTATTGTACTTATTCGTAATAAAATGAGGATTGACAAGTTGTTTTTCCTTTTTTAGGCGATTTTTTTTGGATTAAGTTATTCAATGATTTGTAGAGGGGCCAGGATTTTTGAAACAGATAGTAGTCGCGGATAGCATCGGTGATTTATACTATGTGAGAGAAAACGTGGAAACCGCGGGAGCAGCGAGTGAAAAGTACGGCGCTGGTTCGTTAGAATTGTGGCATAAGCGTTTAGGACATTTGAACGAAAAGGACGTTAAGAAAATCGCGGGTGCGGAAATAGCTTGCGGAATAAAGCTTGATGGCAAGGACAAACTACCAAAGACTACATCTAAGAAAAATTCAACATAAATTTGTAGCCAATGAAACTTTTTGCAAATATTCCAAATTTTTTATTTTTAAACCCATTCAAAGGAGATAAAATATAATCCGATCAAAGAAAAAATTTGAGGGCTCATTACTATTGGTAAAATATAACTTTTACCAACGATTAAAATCTGCTACTCAAAAAGGCGGTTTTTTTGGTCCACTCTAATATACAGCACCATCCAGGAGTATGCATTCAGCTGCTTTCTGACATTTGCTAAAATACTCGTAATATTTGTAAAATAAATATGATTTTTTGGGTAAAAATACACGAAAGCATAGAAGTTCGTCAAAAAATCAGCCCAAAACGAAGTCAGTTATCCAATTTGACAAGGAGATATTCCTAATCGTGAGAATTCCAATATTTTATTTTAAAAGCAACATCTCTAAAGATATTCAAAAAATTTAAATGTTCGTTGGCTAAGGTGAAAGGTAAACTTCCATGAAATTTGTATCTATGAAAAAGTGTACAATTTGTTTACACATTTCTGTCTAAGCTGAAACTTGAAATGAGAAAATAGTAAAAATTGTTTATATTTTCACAATTTTCTGATTCTAATAGACAACTTAGGCAAAAATAGGGAAACGAATTGTTGAATTTTTGTCATGTTCAAAAATTGCATGGAATTTTACCATTTAAATGAGCCAAAGAACAGCCAAAAAGATTGGATGTCTCTTCATCGATTATTTTAGAAGAACAGACATTTTCACTTTTTTTGCAATACCCCTTATAAAATTAGCTTAATGATTTTTCTTAGGGCTCATTTTTCTTTTTGGTAGAATATAAACGTGTATTCATCTATTTTTGAGGACAAATGGTATACTTCCTTTCATAAAGATAACAAGAATTTAGTTAATTCTAAAATAACAGCTGTGGTGTCTAAAATTGGATTGTACTGTCTGAAAATGAAAATTTAAAAAAGGTGGACTAGGACTACAGAGGATACCACTATAAAAAAAGCGCCCAGTACTCTACTCCATGAGTGGTGTGGAAACTGGTAAATAAATATGTAGCTGAATAATATTGAATGTACGTAAAATTATTGCTTACTAGCAATTTAAGAACATTTCACAGAGCAATGGCAAAAAACAATGCATCTTCTGAATCCCGTATCTGCATTACCCAAATGTAGAATATTTACGAAAATGAATTTCTTATCTACAATAACCTAAGAATATGAAAACAGTTCGAACATTTTTTCTTCTGCAAACTAGCCTAGTAGTTAGCGACAATTGAGGAGCCAAAATATAGATCATGAAAATCGCGCGCATTGATTTTTTTTTATTTGGCGCCACAATACACGTTGAATAAGCCCAAGATGTAGGGCTGTCGTTAATTCTGTGAGCAGATATTGTCATAAATTAAAACTTTAAACTATTTAAAAATTAGGAATCATTCGCAAAATAGATGATATTTGCCTAAAAACAGTTTGGGCTAATTTCCAAGGTGAATTTATAATAAATATCAATAATGATTTCAGAAAATTTGCAAGGCTTTTACAATTCGAGAAAAAATTCAAAGTCAGATACGATTTAGAGGTCCCTTATTTAAGATTTGCCTTTTTGATTAACATTTTTTTCATCAATGTCTTGAAAATGAACGTATTACATTTTGGTACGTGTAGAATTATTTTCTTTCATATTACCATATTTTTACGTCATTCAGTGAAAATTACTCAATTAATTTTTAAAGAAAATAATCATTTATCTTACTTGTTTGACATTTTGCTATAATAATTTGAAAAACGGTGTGCCAATTACAAAATACAATAAGTAAATAAAAAAAGATAATTATTATAGAAAAATTGGAGAAAAAATGATTATATTCCTTCAAAATGAATTAAAAGACTGTCATTGAGTTATTTACAATTATCTTATTATAAGAGAGGATAATTTTTTATATATACAAATTTGATACACGAATTTTCAAGACATTGAGAACATAAAACGATAAAATCAATTAAAAAAATACAAAACTCCAATGAGGGACCTCTAAACCATAATTATACTGTTTTGAATTCTTTTCGTTGGAAAATTTTCTTCATTAAAAATGTACAACTTATTATAGTGTGCGTTTTCAGATTCGAAGCACATTTTTTTTCTTAATCCTCATATCGCTAAATAAAATCTCATTATAAGAAATAAACATAATACAATTTTCCAACTTTTCGGGAATATTTAATTTCGGGAATTTTGGATTTCGGGAATTTTATAACGTCTGGAACTTAAAATTCCCGAAATTGATATTTTCGGAAATTTTCAATTTCGGGAATTTTGAAATTCGGTATTTCTATTTCCATTCGGGAATTTTAAATTTCGGGAATTATATGCATTCGGAAATTTTTAAATTCGGAATTTTTTTTCGGGAAATTTTAAATTTCGGTATTTCTATTTCCTTTCGGGAATTTTAAATTTCGAGAATTATATATATTCGGAAATTTTTCAATTCAGAAAAATTTTTTTCGGGAAATTTGCATTTTCGGGAATTTTAAATTTTGGGAAAAATTTGTCATCTCTATTTGAGAAATAATTTTTATGGGAGTTATGGGGGTGAGAAGAAAAATCAAAAAATTAGTTTTTCTCAAGAACGGCTGGACCGATTTCGATGGGCAGAATATATGTTATGGAACTTAATGAGAGAATGTGGTAGAAAAATTTCGATTTTTTTCAAAAAATACGGGTAAAATAAATTTGCAAAATTTTGTTGATTTTTTTTTATGGGAATGAATTTGAGGAACTATCACCATCTTTCGTCCAAAAAATCTTTAAACACTGTAGAATAGCATATCCGAATCTCAAAACGATCGAAGGGATAGTACATAGTTTAATATAAGAAAGAACTTGAGCACGTCACGTACGGTCTGCGACGCGCTGTACAGTGCCTCGCTCCGTCCGCAACAGCATCTTTAGACACATTGCGTGACTCGAAATACTTGAATAATTAGTCAACTTTTTTTTAAATCCTTCAAATTCGAAAAAGGGGGTTCATTCAATACAGGGGCATTAATTATTCATGTTTTACAGAATCGCATAACTTTCCAGTCCAAGTCATTCATTTTAAAGGTGTCACAAGTTGCAGTATGATTTCAGACCACTTATCAAAAGGTGCTTTTTTAATTTGAGTCCCCTCGCCTCTCACAAATCGGGGCGCTTTTTTAATGTGAGTCCCCTCGCCTCTCACAAATCGAGGTACTTTTTAATGTGAGGCCCCTCGCCCCTCACAAATCAGGGTGCATTTTTAATGTGAAGCCCCTCGCCTCTCACAAATCTGGGTGATTTTTTTCTATGTGACTCCCCTCGCCTCTCATGAATTAAAGTGCTTATTTCCTGCAAGATCCCTTCAATCCTCATCGCTATCTTCTTCAATTACAGTCTCGCTACGTAACGAAAATTCGGTTTGCAGTAGGAGCTGTCCACGGAATACTAAAACAAAAATACCGTCTGCTTGACCATAAGTTAGATAATAAAATGCTCCCGAAAGTTGGAACCTATTTTCGAATTGCATCGTATCTGAATAATCTATTCGGAAAAAGGTTAAAATCGGACGCAGATATTTCAGATGCAATTTTGGGAAGCATGGAAGCCCGGAGATATATGGAAAATACTTTAGCTGATGAGGCCGAGGAAAAAGGTTGTTTACGTAGAAAAGTGATGTTCCAAAGTATGTCATCAGGACATCTCTTAGATTTCCCTGAAATGACCGAAAAAGATCTTAAAATTCTGTTCACTGGATCTTATCAATTGTCGCAGGCAGTATCTTACTTAGCTGAGATGAATGATAAGGGTGGAAAAGTGAATCTGCAATTCGTTAAAGATCAAATGAACGTTTTAAAACTGCAAGTTCAATCGCATCATATTTCTCGACAAATATATCGGTGTTTCGTGAAATATAAACCCAACAGTTTCGGTATTTCAGGTCTGCTGCAGTATGCATGTGACGGCGCCAACGGAAGAAGAACTGTTGGCTGCTATTAACATATTGCTGCAATAGTTTACTATTTATCTAACGCGAGATATTTGTAAAAAAAGCACCCCGATTTGTGAGAGGCAAGGGGACTCACATTAAAAAAGCGCCCCGATTTGCGAGAGGCGAGGGGACTCACATTAAAAAAGCACCCTTTGATAAGTGGTCTGAAATCGTACTGCAACTTGTGACACCTTTAGAATGAATGACTTGGACTGGGAAGATATGCGATTCTGTAAAAAATGAATAATTGATGCCCCTGTACTGAATGAACCCCCTTTTTCGAATTTGAAGGATTTAAAAAAATTTGACCAATTATTGAAGTATTTCGAGTCACACAATGTATCTAAAGATGCTGTTGCGTACGGAGCGAGGCACGGTACAGTTACACTGTACAGCGTGTCGCAGACCGTACGTGACGCGTCCAAGATCTTTCTTATATTAAACTATGTACTACCGCTCCGATCATTTTTAAACTCGAATATGTTATTCTACAGTACTTAAAGATTTTTTGGACGAAAGATGGTGATAGTTCCTAAAATGCATCCCATAAAAAAAATTCAAAAAAATTTTGAAAATTTTTTTTGACCCGTATTATTAAGATTAAAACAGAAACTAAGTGTCCCATGAAAAAATAATGAATAACAAATTTGTAGCTCTTATTCGGCTGATCAACTTTTGTCCGTTTATTTTTCCGCAGCCTGTGTCGTTTGTCCAAAAATTTAATTTTTTATCAATAATGTTATTTTTTACGATTAAACCAAAAAACTGCACGTCCTAGCAAAAAGTGATTTAGAAAAAATTTGTAGATGTGTTTAAGGTGCACAATTTTTGTTTACTAATTTGTTTTCGTAGCTTGTGTCGTTTTTCCAAAAATTTAATTTTTTTTATTTTCAATGTGTTTTTTCACGATTAAAACAAAAACTACGCTTCCTATGAAAAAATAATTAATAACAAACTTGTAACTCTTTTTTTGGTGAATAACTTCTGTGTATTTATTTTTTTCGTAGCTTCTGTCGTTTGTCCAAAAATTCAATTTTTTTATTTTAATTATTATTTTTTGCGAATAAAACAAAAACTACGCATCCTATCAAGAAGTAATTATTAACAAATTTGTAGATCTTTTTTGGGAGCACACTTTTTGGCTGTTCATCTTTTTTGAATCTTGCATAGTTTGACAACAAAATGAGTACTATGAACAGCCGTACATAAAATTTTTAAATATGAAAAAAATGTCTCAAAAATTTTGAAAATGCTCTAACTTTTTGAATTTCTATCCAAAACGTCTGGTTAACGAACTCGTTATTTCTTTTAGGACCTAAAAAAAGTATGCCTAAACTCAATTTGATCCGTTCAGTTTTTCGAGAGTTATCGTGTTTACGAATGGACGGACAGACATACAGACAGACGTGATCGCCAAAACTTGATTTTCGGCTTCTAGGCGAGGCGGCAGGTAATTTTGTTTGACAATCATTCCGACTGAAGAAATTATGGTTTTAAAATGTCAATATAAGGGTCAATATAATGAACCGTTTTCGTTATCCCCCTCCCCCGACCTCTGCGTATCTTTTGGCAGTCGCATAAACTTTCAAAAAACTGTTTTTTATTTATAACTCGTTTGTTTATGGGTTTTTTGCAAACTCCGCGTGTAAAAAAATTGAAGTCTTTAAAATTTCCCACAAAAAAGGTTTTATTCATTTTTTTCATACGACTCATATTTTTCGAATAAAAGCCGGGCAAATTCTATTATTCGGAAAATGTGGGTCATATGAAAAAAATAAAATAAAACCTTTTTTGTGGGGAATTTTATGTACTTCAATGTTTGTCGAAGCGGAGTTTGCAAAAAAAAAAACATCAGAAAACGAGTTATAAATAAAAAAACAATACGTGCGTCCTAAACTACGACCCAAGACAGATTTGTGTGTAAACATCTTCGGTAAACGTTAACTGAAATTAAAATCTTATACAAAGCAAATAATAACTCATGCGCATGTAGGAGTATAAAAATGTTTTTTCTCTTATATGTATCTAATGTCGTGCAAAAGTTTCTGGACATATATTTTCCAATAGGTTGAACAATCACCCTAGTTTTAATAATAATAAACTGTAGATTTTCTCAATTACTGCATAAAAGGTGATAAAAGTACCCGTTTTATGAGCATAAATGAAAGCCAGTATGTGTTAATTTTATAAGAAGTTGTTTGAAAAAACGTCAAATGTTAATGTTTCCGGAAAATATCAATAAATTCGGAAATAAATAATTTTTTATTGTTTTTGGGCTAATTTTGAAGATAATTTCCTGCAAGTTTGTTAGAATACTGTTCTATTAATTTGTTTTAATTCAGTTATGAAAACCTGACTTTATATCAATATTGATCAGTTTGATTGAACTATTTTAATTCGAAAGCCTTAGTAATTAATGAAATGTTTGCATCCGATTGAAACTTCAAAATCTTTTTTCAATTTTCAAAAACATTTTGATTAATATATTCATAATTAAATACTTTTATTCAATTTCAAATTCTATTCAAATATTATAGCATTCTAAAATACTCCATTTTTTAAGCATTCAGTTTGAAAATTTTACATTAAAAAATTTTTGTTTCAATATTTAACAATATTTGTCTGTTTATTTAAAAGAAGAATTTATAAATCAAACATTCAAAAATAAACTAAATAAAATTGAATTATTTAAAATAAAATAAACCTCGAATCATTCGAATTTCAGGGTGCTGAATGTAAACTTTAAAATTTTCATTGTTTCATTTTTTTAAATTTTTAATTTGTAAATTACATTTTTCAATTTAGATTTTTCAAGAAACAACTTATAATCACTAAATTGGGTTGTTTCGCAATTTTAGATAAAATAATTTTTTAATACATAATTTTAATCTAAACTCAAGGTGCGTTCTAAATTTGTTGTCTGTTGAGTCATTAAACAGAAAAAAATGATTGAAAATTGAATGCGGGAAAACACTTATTCAAGTTGGTATCACGTGGGTGTCACGTGGGTGTCACGTGACTCAGAGGTTCTCATAATTATCAATGTGACGATGTAGCTTTGATGAAAACTATAACGAAACTTATGATAAAGAGGTTAGGTCACCTATCCGTTTCATTTTTCAATCCTCGTATTTCTGCACTTACGAAGTCACAATTAATCTTAAAATACTCCGATACCATAAATATATATATTTTCGGTAGATTTCCGCTATTGGCTTTTACGTAACCCTCCTTCCAGATTTTTTTAAACAATATTTTGCGACTTCTATTTTCGACGTGCAGATAACCAAAACAAAACATCGGCACAGTAAAAGATATTTGAGAATCACTGACACATAAGTTGTGATTGGTGGAAAATCCGACCCCTAGAAAATTCATATTTCAACATTAAATTAAAAATAGTAAACAATACGTAAAAAATATTTTATGGGCGTTTTTAAAATTAGAATTTTATAAACTATAAGATCCATTCATTGGAAAAGTGATAACTGACTTTGGAAACAACCCTATTGTACTGTTTTTAAGTTAAAATAGTTTAAAAATTCAAAAATAAAAAAATTGAAATTAAATTATTTTAAATAAAATAAGCCTCGAATCATTAAAATTTCAGAATGCTGAATGCAAACTTAAAAATTTGCATTGTTTCATTTTTTTTAATTTTTAATTTATAAGTGACATTTTTCCGTGAGAGATCATTTTTTCCGGTCTGTGACATGAGACACAGCGCTTGTGTCAGAGGCTTGCGTGACACTTTCTAGTCGTGGTTTCATTTGAATCAGGCGCGACTCCCCATATTGAGGTCTAACATGTTTACACATCAAAAAACAATTTTTGAAAGTTTACGCTACTGCCAAAAGATACGCAGAGGTCGGGCGAGGCGGATAACGAAAACGGTTCCTTATATTGACCCAAAGAACATTTTAAAGGCATAATTTCTTTAGTCGGAATTAATAATTATAAAAAATGACCATTTTTTTGCTCTGCTGCCAGGCCTATTCAGGGGGTCTCAAAACGTGGAGATCCGTTGAAAAACTGAGGTGTGAAATTTCGGATAATAATTCGAATACTTTCTCAATCATAAATGATTAGAATGTAAAAATTTACATTACTTTGCGCTATTTTATAATATTCTGTTATGAACATAATACAATCCTTATATCAATTATTACATATCAGAATTTTCACTTTTAGAATTGAGATTGAGAGCATAAATGTTGATTGACGCGTGGATCTCATTGTCAGTTTATAGATGTGTAGTGTATTCGCGTGTGAAAAGTTTTTACGTGAATGAAACAAAAGGATAGTATTGAAGAAAATTATGGACATCTAGATATTAGAAAAAGAAGCGTCTCGTGTGAAGCTTTCATATATATTGAACCTGGGAAATATTCCAAGTTATATATTGTTAAGAATGTAAAGAAAAGTTCAAATTTTTACGAGAAATTTGGTTACATCTGAAAGTGAACCACCTTTTTTTACTGAAATTCAGATTCTTGTATTATTCCGATGATACTTAAATATATGCTTTATTTGCTGATACAAATCCTATCATATATATCCATTGAGATCGATAATGAAATTTGCATTAACTTGTTCAGGAATTACCTCAGCATTGAGCTAATCTACTAATCTCCTAATGCAGCGGGCATCTCTCTGAATAAACACTAGTTCAATAATGGTTTAGCAATCTGCCAGTATTGATCCAGAGATAGCATCTAATACAGAATAAATATGGACAAGACGCGTTAATTGTGTAAAATATTTAGAAATTTTCCTGATATTAAAAAAAAGGACAGCCTAATTTAAAAAACGGGAGTTACTGAATTCCAAATTAGAATATATTTACTAACAAGGCCTTAAGTCGGCCTGAAAAATCCATTTTATTTTAATTTTAAGTGTGAATTTAGGGAGGCTTAAATGAAGAAAACAAGCGATTTTTCGAGTTACTTGTAATATTGGATATTGGCAAAATATTTTGTCCTAGAAATTCCATATTTACTTATTGTTCTTCAAATCTGTTAGGGATCCAAAATAAATTAAGACCTTCACAATATTGAAAAAATTAATTTTTTATGTCATTCTTGTCAGAAGAGCAAATAATATTGGATTTATTGATGATTTTAGTCAGATTTTTGGGATCACTGAATCCAAATTTTCTAACAAAATTTGATTCAGCTACTGCTGCTACCCAAGTTTGTTTTTAGGCGAATCTATTGAAATGTACAGGAGTAAACTGGGACTCTAGTTTACCTGCGGTTTCGGACATGGCCTCAATGGCCTTCACGGTGAAGTGGAGTTGTCCGAACCGTTCTTCTTCTCCTTCTTGCTTGTGGCTTCTTATAGTGCCTAAACGTAAACTCCGCAACTCAGCTGACTTTGCCAGCGCCTCTCTCTCTCGCCCCCTTGGACCACCTCGTCCGGTATAGCAGGGGCCAGTAAACTGGTGTCCCAGTGTAATAGGGTAAATAAAGAAATGCCCCTTATACTTATATATATATATATATATATATATATATATAATTTGAAAAAAGGTTAAACAACCACCGCGGGGTCCCACTGGGAGAAACAGCCATCTAAAAATGACACTAGCTCCCAGTAGACCGGCGTTAAATCACACCCATGGCCACGTCTTACGACCGTAGGGTGGGTGGTCACAGGGCACGATGAAATCACAACGACAGGCCGGCGAAACCCTCTATCTTGCAAGTGCCTTGGCATATTTTTGGCATGCGGGTATGGCTTTAAGGTTACGAACCAGTGATTGTTACGCAACTCCTATTTTGTGTACAGTCATTGCAGCTCCCATTTAAGGGCCCTGGACATGGAGTGTGAATCGCAGATATAGGATCCAGGCAAAACGGTGAAGCCATTTTGTCTAATTTTTTGTATAAACAATCTAAAGGGTATAAAGACTCCCGGTACAGGCCGCTTTTTTTGAAAAAATTATATTTTTCATGTAACAATTGAAAGAAAAAAATTCCCTCGATAGCATCGTTGTAGTAAAGTGTTTTACTATTTAGTGAAGCAGAGAGCAGGTAAAGCAGTTTTCGAGCTCGGAATTTCCTTTGCTCGACCCTAGCGAGAAAAGAAAAAACTGCCATCCGTTATGACTCAAGTCTGCAGGTAATGAAGCGCCCACTATGGCCCACATTGATTCATTCAGGGGCGAACACACTGTATACGAAAACTAGGGGCGCCCCTACCAAAATGAGTGGGTGAATTCCCAAAAGGTTGGATGAGTGTAGGTTGTTGGGTGTTGATAGTCTTATGACATGCAGATTTGATATAAAATAAAACTGTGAACAAAATAATATCACAAGTAAATGTAAAGAAAAACTGTTTGCAATATTCACGCCGAATCAGTGAACGATACAATTTGCGGCACACTTGCTCTGAAAGTAGTACCTTGTGCATTAAATGACAATATACAAGCTCTCTGTATAAACGGGCAGATTATTCAAACATGCAAGATATCAATAATATGCGTCGCCCAATTTCCTCCGAAAAATACCAGAGTGATTCGCATTAGACACAAACTTTGCATGCTTGCACAACTCACGGGCTGTCTGCAATAACCGGTTATAGTTAAGTCAAGCGCTTCATTTTTTGACCCTGAGAGCTTGTAAAAAAATTTCAAATTTTAATTTTTCAAATATATATTTAAATATGAAATTTAATTGCGCATCTTCGTTTCCTCATGAAAAAACTTATAGCACGTGTAGTTGTTGAAATAAAAAGGAAATTCTGTTACTTTTTTCTACAAAATGGCGTTCTTTCAGATAATTTGTTTGTACTCTATGCCCTGGCGGACCGGCCGAATGCAGGCGTTACGCTGCAGCGTAACGGTAAAGTAATGGTAACGTAATATGGCATTACAACTAATGAAAGAAACAAACTAAATATGTAAACTGTTGCAATTATAATAATACGTTAAAATTTACGTTAAATGGTCATGTCGAAATTGCAACAAGTTTATTTTTCAGCGCTAAAAAATAAAAAAACGAAGTTGCCCCTAATAGCACGGAACGTTCCTGGGACGTTCCCGGAACGTTTCGCGGGAACTTTCGGAACGTTTCCGGAACGTGTAAAATGTCCGCCGCTTGGGAACGTTCCAGGAACGTTCCACTGGAACGTTCCAAACATAAATTAACGTTATTGTTATTATTATCAATAAATATCTCGTAAACCGTAAGTGATAGGTCAAAATCGATGTCAGTTTATGATACGGATATCATATTATAGTGTAGTATATGCGGTACTCAAAACTCAAAAATGACATCCATTTTTACCTATCTCTTACGGTTTACGAGATAATTGTTGTTAAAAATAACAATAATGGAAAGTTCCCCTCAGGTCCCAGTGGAACGTTCCTGGAACGTTCCAGTGGAACGTTCCCAAGGGGCGGACATTTTACACGTTCCGGGAACGTTCCTGGAACGTTCCGCTGGAACGTTCCGAAGGTGCCCGCGGAACGTTCCAGGAACGTTCCCGGAATGTTCCGTGCTATTAGGGGCTGTCATTGAAGTCGGGCTTCTGCATGTTGGCAGTTTGCTAACGGCGGCTTCAAGCGGGTTGCCAACATGCAGGGGCCCGACTTCAATTAACGTAAATTTTAACGTATTATTATAATTGCAACAGTTTACATATTTATTTTGTTTCTTTTATTAGTTGTAATGCCATATTACTTTACCATTACTTTACAGTTACGCTGCAGCGTAACGCCTGCGTTCGGCCGGTCCGCCAGGGTGTACAGTTGTACGTGATTTTGTCCAAAACAATAACTATCAATCGTCTTACCACACATTGCAATTTTTATGAAATCTTTAAAATATTTGTGAAAGCTTTCTTTAATCTTTGTTTCTGAAATCGCTTGTGTTGGTTTGAAATCATTGAAATCTTTTCAAATTTTTCCGAATCTTTTGAAATGGTTAAACATTTTTGAAATTTTTGTGAAATCTTTCGTATTTGTTTGAAATCATTGAAATATTTGAAATCGTTTGAAATCTTTGAAAAAAATGTTTCAAATTTTAATTTATGCAAACATATTTAAATATGGAATTCAATTGCGCATCTTCTTTTCGGCATGAAAAAACTTATACCACGTGTATTTGCTGAAATAAATAGGAAACACTATTCTTTCCACAAACCAAAAGTTTATTTCTTTTTGGACTTCAACTCGCGCTCAATCACTCAATTTTCGGAATATTGTAATAAAATGTACAGGGATCACGCTATATACTCTCCTTGGAGTAGCGGTACAGGTTCAAAGTTCAAATATTCATATCAAAAGAAGGAAATCATTGTTTTTCATCACGTTGAAAAACTGGGACATTGATACTTTCCAGCGCTTTGTCGAACGATTTTTGATCAAGCTCCAAAAGAAAATGAACTTTTTAAGCCAAGCAACGCACGATGTGAAACAAAGTCAAGAGAAGAAAAACGTTACTTTTTGAAAGCCCTATAAGATTATTATGACCACTTTCTGAATTTTCTTGAAAAATCGAAAATTCAAATTTAGATCGCACAAAAAATAATGAAAAATAAATGATTCCATTTTTCGATCAAACTATGCAAGATACGATAAAAGATTAATCAATCAAAATTGTACACCCAAAAGGGATCTACAAATTTGTTATTAATCACTTTTTTATAGGACACGTAGTTTTTGTTTTATTCGTAAAAAACTACATTAAAAAATTAAATTTTTGACGAACGACACAAGGTACGAAAAAAAAATAAGACAAAAGTCGTTCACCCAAAAAAGAGCTGCAAATATGTTATCTTTTTTTTTGTAGGTTGCGTGGTTTTTTTTTCATTTGTAAAAAAAAAACATTAATAATTAAAAAATTTAATTTTTGGAAAACGACACAAACTATGAAATATATATATAT
>CAKNYM010045290.1:75852-105007 GCA_932195095.1 Andricus curvator
GTTGCCAGATGGCACCATTATGTATTTAAGGGTTAACTTTAGTTCTTTAATGAAAAAATGCTATTATAGGTAATTTTATTAGCTTTTCATTTTGTGAATTTTAAGTACCTACGCATGCAGTTTATAATATTAATATTAAGAAATATGAGCATTTATTTTTACCTCTATTTTCCCTAGCACAAAAATTTGCATAAATTGCATGATTTAGAAGAAGCTCTAAAAAATCACAAAAAAAAAACAAAAAAACAAAAAAACGTAAAAATGAAGATTCTCAAATTTTAGAAGAACCCCCATCAAAACAGCAGACTACTTTGGACTCCTTGCAGCGGAAGGGTACTGGGTATAGCCAGTACCCTTTTTACTTAGTTTTTTTTTCTGTTGTTGATAAACCAAGTTTCGTCAATTTGATTAGTTTGGGATTACCAACAAATGTGTCAGTAATGTCAAAGAAAACACTTGGTAAACAAATTAAAAAATTAGCAATCGACATGTGTACAGACCTTCAAAAAAAGCTTGCCAAAATTCCAAATGTAGCAACTACCGCAGATTTGTGGAGTAAGGCAAAGAGGTAATAACCCTGTTTTAATTGAGTAATGTAATAAATATTTCAAGATTCATTTATTTCAATATTATTCTTTTGTACTTTTAATGAATATTAAATTAATAGAACCTGAAACTTTCTTTGCAATAATATTCTGCTCTGACACTTGATTTCGAGTTATTATGCGTCATAAAAATATACAATCACATATTAACCTACCACCGATTATATGAAAGTTATGAACTGCACTATATATAATTGATAGAGTTCGGAGGGAAAATAAAAAATTAAGAAATTAACTTTTATAGAAGCTTCCTGGGAATGACTGTACATTGGATAGCTCCCGAAATGCTAGAACGAAAATCTGCTGCATTAGCATGCAAAAGAGTCCTTGGAAGGCACACTTACGACGTATTGGCAAAGGAGATCAGTTCTATTTTACACGAGTTCCACATTCAGAACAAAGTTTCGGGTATGACCACTGATAACGGATCAAATTTCGTAAAGGCTTTCAAGTAAGATGGTTTATTTTTAAAATGTGTACTTTTGATGTACTTTGTTGAATTTCTAAGTCACAATTATTAATTTTTTAAATACACTCGAATCTCGCTATAACGAGCAGCTCGGGAACCAAAAATCTCACTATAACGAGCGCAAGAGGGGTCCCCACCAATGGAACGTTTAATATGTATGAGTGCAGCTGTGTCAGAACGATTCACATGTCATTTTAGTTGTCAGTTGGAAGTCGGTATTTTTAATTTGTAATTTAATCAATATTAAGTCAATTTTAGCCAAATCACGGATAATACCCATTCATCAAGTAAGTGCATATACAATTCTAATTAAAGTGTATATCAAAATAATATCAAAATAAATATTTGATTATTTGAAAATTTCACTAAAATTATTGTTAACCTTAAATTTAATTTAAAGTATGAATGTCCTTTCTTATTAATCTTCCAAACTATATCAATAAATCTTCTTTCAAGTTTATTTTGAATACACCAATAACAAAATTTATATTTTAAACTGTAATTTAAAAACGTAAAATGACAGATGTCGATTAATGATTCAAATTTGCACGCGCTCATTCGGCGAAATAGTGGGGATGAAGGGCGAGACATTCTGCTCGTTGTAGCGCGAGACAGTGCGCTCTTTATAGCAAGCGTTCGTTATATCGAAGGTCGTTATAGCGAGATTCGAGTGTACTCATAGGAATCTTATTTTTTTCAGAATGTTTCAGGAATTAGGAATGGACGGCGAAGATGACGACGATTTGAAAATCGAATATCATTCTGTATCTGACATCCTGGATTCGTCTGACAATGATGAAAATCTAAATCTTATAACGCTTCCTCCGCATTACAGATGCGGAAGTCACACATTTAACCTTGTAGCAGTCAAGGACACAGAAACAGCTCTAGAAGATAAGCAGTTTAAAAAAGTATCTCGCAGCACATTTTCTAAGTTGTCGAAACTGTGGTGTAAGCAAAACCAATCAACCCAGGCTGCTGATAAGATTAAAACTGTGCTCGGAGTTTATCTCAAAACACCTAATCTAACAAGGTATGTCTACTATAGCGTTCTAAAATTTTGCTCGAATTGCAGCGTATAATATTTAAAATTAATATGTGGGCGTGGACGTAAAAAGGGCCCTTATTGTTGGTATGGAGTTATGTCTAGGGCCATATAGCCGGGTGAATTCCCGACATTTTAAGCCCAAGATAAACACTTTATGTCAAAAAACCTGTCACCAAGCCACTTTTGAAGTTGGAATTTTAGAAAACCGCTCTTCAAAGAAAACGCATTTAAAGTTGACGGGTATCATAAACTTACATGTTATATTTTTTCTTTAAACATGCAATATACCCACTTCCGGTTGCATTTGAGACAATGAGTATAATGCTGATAGATTCCGTATGAGTCATGGTATCATCCCCCACACAAATACGAAAATGGTAAGTTTCGACCCTGAACTAGAAAAAAGCGAATATCTCCTAAACTAAAACCGACAATAAGGGCCCTTTTCACGTGGACGCACATATATTTTTATTTTCATTAAGAAATGGATAACAAAATAGATTAAAACATTAGAACAGTGGCTTTAATGCTTGTGAAGTGTTTACGAGAAACTTTTTATTAGGTGGAACTCGACTTTCGACTCGACCAATCAGGTGAATAAACTGACGTTATATGATACGGAAAAATTAGATGAATGTTTCGATTTTTGCGGCCTTCCGAGATTGACCCTTCAGAAACTTCAGTTCTTGAGAGAGTATTGCAAGGTAATGCATTACTTCTTACTCAAATTGAAAATTATTACTAAATTTAGTCTATTTATTACACAATGTATATATTATTATTTATCAGGTAATGGCGCCTTTGGCACAAGCATTAGATATCTTGCAAGGTGAAAAGGAGATGTACATGGCATATCTTTTACCCGTCATTTCCGAAGTACGGAACAAGATGGACATTTTAAAAACCGAAGGATGAAGATACTGCGCTCCATTAGCAAACAGCATTAGCTCTGTGATAAAGGAAAGGTATTATTTTCTCAACAATCATAACTCATTTGCTTATTTCTGTATATCACACATCATACTTCATTTATTTTTATTCGTTTCCTTAAATGCATCAAATTGATTGAAATCTGAGATCTGAAAATCAGTGAAATAATGTAGTTTTTCAAATCTTGAATTAATAGATTAACTGCATATACAGTTTATGTTTAAATTTGTATTATATATTATTATACATTTTCTCAAATAAAATATATAATTCTTAGATTTCAGACACTGTTTGATAACAAAGATTTACTAGCAGCAAGCTGCTTACATCCGGCTTTTAAATTTGAGCGGCTAAGTGAATCGCAAAGGATTGACGCAGAAAAAAACAATGAAACTGTTATGTAGTGATGTCCGAACCGTTGATCTTGATGAAGGAGAGCAAAGCCTTAAAACTGAAAATGTACCCAACAATGGTAAAACGAACAATTTCTTCATGTTTAAACTGAAGAAAAAAAAACTCGAAATTGGGCTCTGAAGAGCTACCAGCATTCATTGAATCATGTGATGAAAAAGTTTCAATGCTGAACAGGTTTCCAACGCTAAAAAAATTGTTCATCAAGTTCAATACCACTATGCCAAGCAGCGCATCGTGCGAAAGATTGTTCAGTACAGCAGGAATCATATTGAACTCGAGAAGAGGGAGCTTGAACGACGAAACTTTTGAACAATTAGTAATGTTAAAAATAAATAAAGAATATAGATAAAAAGAAGCTTTGTATATTATTTTCCTTACTACATATTTATAATATTTCTAATATTTCTAAAATATAAAAGTAACGAAAAAAGTAACGATAGTTACTTTTTTTTGAAAAAGTAACTAAGTAATAGTTACATTTTGAAATGGTAACGGTAACGAAAACTAGTTACTTTTTTTGTGTGATGTAACGGTAACGGTAACTAGTTCCTTTTGAAAAGTAACGTACCCATCACTGCTTGATTCATAACGGATGGCAGTTTTTTCTTTTCTCGCTAGGGTCGAGCAAAGGAAATTCCGAGCTCGAACACTGCTTTACCTGCTCCCTGCTTCACTAAATAGTATAACACTTTACTACAACAATGCTATCGAGGAAATCTTTTTCTTTCAATTGTTACATGAAAAATATAATTTTTTCGAAAAAAAGCAGCCTGTACCGGGAGTCTTTACACCCTTTAGATTATTTATATAAAAAATCAGACAAAATGGCTTCACCGTTTTGCCTGAATCCTATATCTGCGATTTACACTCGATTCCCAGGGCCCTTAAGGTCTTGATACCTCTCCTCCTTTTTCTTCTCCTTGGCAGTGATGTATTCGGACGGATCAGAGAATTCGATCACGAATATAGTTCATTTCTGGCAGTATTGGAGATCGATATCAGGCCTCGAGTGTGCAACGGAGACTGCTGTCCGAAAATCGTAGTTCCAGAAAATTGAACAGTTCTCGTTTTGGGCAATTGACTCTATCTCCCTCGGAGCGTTCGGCACGGCAGAGTCGCAGCCAACACCGCAAGAGCGACAAAGATGTTAATAAAGCACTCTTAGGGCCGCATTATGTCTGTAGAGATATGTCGTTCCCGCGTGAGTGGGACACCCGGATAGTACGTGTTCTAGGTACTCAGCGTGTGCATGAAACGCTCTGCACCTATCCTGGCATCCGAAATTGAAACCCTCTGTACCTGAATTGAGCCCTGAAGATCTGAGGAAAGCAAAGATTTGCTCCTTCGACAAGAACTGTTTTTCTACATTTCTGTCAACGTTTCCATTTTCTTGTCGAGTAGTTGTTGTTGTTCAGAAGTCCGCGTCCACCTTGACGGCGTGAGATGTATAATCGTGGAACGGAAGAATTGATATGCATATGCATGATCTTACGTGTGGCGATACCAAGGGCCGTAAACCCGTTCTTCATTCATTGAACCACCCCAAATGAGTAGATTAGAACCGGGACAGCAAGCATGTTAGTCGCAGATACCTTGTTCAACGCCGACAGATGTGAAGACCAAATCTATCGAAGAAGTTGCTTGCATCTGCTTCAGAGAGACTCCTTCACTGATGCTACGTCCTAAATGCGGCTTCTAAGCATGCCCAGGAATGTGGAGGTCTCTTCAGTGTTAAGATGTCTGATAACACTTATATCCACAAGCTCAGGGTCTTTGGGAATGCCAATAATCTTTTCTTTCTTCAGATGAATTTTGGTACACTTGTCCAATTCAAAGTCCATACGAATCTCTGCTGTGTACTTCTTGACGATATTTAAAGCACTCTGAAGTTTCCTTTTACCAGAAGCATAGATCTTCAGGTCATCCATATAAAATACATAAGTGATCTTATGCTCGCAATGATTAGTGTCGCCGTAAAGTTATCCAGGAGAATTTCGTAGTGCGAGATATAGAGGCAGAAGTGTGATGCAAAAAAGCAGAGGTCTCATGGTGTCGTCCTGAAAGAGGCCCCTCTGGAAGGTGACGGTGTTCTTTTCACACGAAAATTTCCAGATGAGATAGTAAATCCAGTTTTCCGAAGGGGCATCAATCTCTCTATGCATCTCACTATGTATGGATGAACCTTCAAGCTTTCTAACAGACATATGATAAGTCTATGGGAGGTTGAATTGAAAGCTTTCCGGTAGTCAATCTAGGCCATTGACAGGACGCTGAAGAGGCGCGATGGGTCAGCGAGAAACTGTTGATTCTCCCTGATCCATTTCTCCCTCTTCTGTATTCTCCTCCTTGCGTCAGATAACATCCGTATTTTGTCAACAATATGCTGCTTGATTGTCAGCAGTTTGGACTTGTTCGTTGTGTGATTGCAGGTCCTCAGTTCTTGGGCGAACTTTTGAACTCTTCCCGTGAACGGTCCACCAGATGTTATGTAGTCAATCACACACTGATCACGGGAAACATTCTGTCTTGCCCATCTAATCTTCTTTTTCAGTTAATGCAAGCGTCTTTGGGTCTTTTGTTCCATCGCAGGTTTTTGGACCTCAATTTGAATCACCCAAAGCTCTTGTAGCACTATAAACTGAATGTACATGTCAATGTTCTTCCTTATCGTGAAACCGCTATCATCTCTCAGAAGGTGTCTGCTTTCCGCGGTCGGTCTTAATGTCGCGTCCTCATCTTCGCCTGCCACCACAGAGTGTGCATACGCGCCATAAAGCCTCCATGAGCAAGGATAATGCTGGCATCGTAGCAGTCTAGCAAGTCATCCTTCAGTTGATTCGTCCACTCAATGTGGGGGTTTCACCGGTTCGTCGTCGTGTTTCCATCTAAATTATTTTCTGCACCCCGAACTCTAGGGTGATCCGTACTGTATGCCAACACATTGTCGGGTGCTCTGCGCGTTCGATCGTTTTGAACCGCATCTACAACTTTCTGGTGGTTTGGTGGTGTCATTGTTATTCCCATGAGCAGCTAGGAAAATTTTTCGTCCGTTTTCGCCCCGCATCCAAGGATAAGGCTGCATACTCTGCGAGGTCGCCCGTTATCACAGAGTCACCGTTTATGACACATCACCCAGGTGCCATTCAGCTTTCAGCACGGTTGTTATGTCTCAGCTTAGGGGTTTATTATTATTATTAAAAATAAAAAAGAGAAAATCTTGGCAAACTTTTATTTCACAAACTATGTTGATTGTACTGATAACTTTTTACTTGGCGGAATTTTTTGCATCGTAGATATTTTTGGCGAGATTTCACTTCTTTGTTAATAAAATTTTTTATTAAACAAAATAATCGTTTCAAACTAAGAGGAATATTTAATGATCAACACAATATAATGCATATAATTTGTAATGCTATTGATATTTCTCTATATTACAAATAGATCTCGCGCCGCCGCGACCGCTGTTTCAGGAATCGAGGATGCTTTTAGAAAAGTGACCTGATTAGGTACATAGAACCAATTTGTATGTATATTTTTCGAAAAGATAGTATAATATGATACTAAATATACTACCCTAACATAAAACATACAGGGTGTCCAACAGTTTGGAAACACCTAAATAACTGTCCAGATAAAATATTTTTCAAATGGGTCAAGGTCCTTCTTTGAGTGACTTTCCACGAGAAATCCAATGGTGACCTTCAATTAGATCTTGAACTTTACGTTCAAGGTCATTTCAATGACAACTTTGTGTTTTTAAATGGAAACCCCTATTTTTGACATCGGCAATCGAAACAGTGGGAAATTTTACGTTTAAATATGTCCTCAGGTAATAGGTTAGGTGTGACTTTGCAGGTCTGCTGAAGGTCATTCAAACTTAAACAATCACTACTCTTGAAGTCTCGCATCAACTTTCGCCTCATGATTTTTTCAAAGAACGATTTTACAAAAAAGAAGCGATTTTGAATTTTCATTTTCAAAAGTCTGCCATTTCATTAAAAATATATGCGTACTAAAGGCTAGTGTACTAGCGTCACGCCCACGATTCATATAAAAAATTAATAAAATCATTTTTTTTTCTCTAAAAAAATTAACTGAAAAAAAATAAATCGAAGTAACGTTGCAATTTCGAGCGTCTTATTAAACTGGTAACCAAACAAGCATCGAATCTCAAATTTTTTTCTCGTACAAAAAATTGATATCAGTCTTAAGTGCAATAGTTCACGAGTAAAGACGTAGCTAGAGCTTTTACATAAAAATAGCGGGTTGCTATTTCAATTCTTTTTAAAACGTTCATTTGCGTTGAAAGCGCCCTTCATTCTGATCGGCATTTGGATAAGGTCTGATCCATGGACTTAGTCAAAATGCAAAATCTCACTGGAAGAGAAAGAATATCACTTCCCATGGTGTGAGGCTGGGCTGAAGTAACGCGATGGTACAGGGCAGTAGTGAATCTTTTTAATGAGACATTTAGGGCTGGTAGAGCTCCAACTGCAGTCTTGACTATTCAAAAAATCGTTACAAAGTTAAATGATAGATTTAATACTTTCACGATGATTAATTATAATAAATTTAAAATTTAAAGTTTCATATTTTTAAATTTTAAATTAAAGCTTTTTTGGGTTTCAATCGTGTGCGAAACTATGAATGTTGCCGACCTTTCGTGAACATTGCAGTTCACTTCTTCAGGGCTGACCCTGAAGGGGCACTCTGGCCAATCACAGGCATCGTAGAGAATACATATATAAGAACAACATAATCTGAAACTTCAGTTTCAGGTCAGCCCTGTAGAAGTGAACTGGACTGTACACGAAACGTCGGCAACATTCATAGTTTCGCACACGATTGAAAAGTGAAAAGGCTTTAATTTAAAATTTTAAAATATTAAACTTTAAATTTTAAATTTATTATAAAGTTGAATGATTTCGGCACTTTCAGAGATCTACCTAGATCAGGCAAACCAAGGTCAGCAAGAAATGAGGAAAAGTCGTTGGATGTTTTGTTATCATTCACCGAAAATCCTCATAATTCCATCAACCTGGTTGCTCAAGAGCAAGAATTAAGTAAATCGTCTGTTCATAACATATTAAAGAAAGTGAACTTTCATCCATTCAAAGTAACACTGGTTCACAAGTTAAATGAAGACGATTTCGGTCATCGCATTAATTTTTGTGATGATATGATGGCACGCATAGTTCAAAGTCCTAACTGTCCATCAAATATAACCTTCTGAGATGAGGCAACATTTCAACTTGACAGAAGCTGCAATAGGCATAATTGTAGATATTGGGCAGATGCAAACCCTCATTTAGCTTGTTTGATTAACCGTTTAATATGACGCTCGAAATTTCAACGTCACACAGTGGGAGGAGAATGGGTTGTCGCGTTCAAAAATCCGTCTACAACGCATTTCGTAACCAAATCGGACAAACCAAAGTGCAAAGTACTCGGAAAGGGTTCTACTTTAGCACATCACTGCCACAAAGTTGCAAAATTGCTCTTATAACCTCCAAATTTCACACGAAAATTTCAAAAAAATTCTCCATTAAAACTTGTTCGATTAACATAACTTCGGTACATAAATTCAGGTACGTAATGTATGATTAAATGAATGGATTTTTCAGTTATTGACTTTGTTGTACAACAAGTTTTGATGGAGATTTTTTTCGGAATTTTTGTCTAAAATTTGGAGGTTAGAAGAGCAATTTTGCAACTTTGTGGCAGTGATGCGCTAAAGTGAAAGCCTTTCCGAGTATTTAGAACTTTGATTTGTCTGATGTGGTTGCGAAATGCGTTGTAGATGGATTTCTGAACGCGACAACCCATTCTCCTCCGATTGTGCGTCACTTCAATTTATTTTTTTTTTCAGTTCATTTTTTTAGGGAAAAAAATAAAATAAAATAATGATTTTATTGATTTTTTGTATGAATCGTGGGCGTGACGCTACTACACTAGCTTTTAGTTTAGTTTAGTTTAGTTTTAAGAACGGGCGGGAAGCCCATGGAGAACTCCCCTGGCGCTCAAGCTATAAAGCCTATTGTGCCACACCCTTACATATTCACTTCAGCAGTCGACCTCAGACCTCTTGGCGAAACGTAGTATGTCGACCACTGATAGCGTTGTAATTTCCTCTGTTTCCATAAAATGGGACCCGAGGGTCTGTTGCCTGAGCCTAGCTAATGCCGGGCACTGGCATAATACATGCAGGGATGTTTCGTCATCCCTGCCGCATTTCCTGCACTCTGTCGTGGGGTTATCACCCATTTCGTGCATTATGATAGTTCAAGTGGTTGTGCCCAGTTAGGATCCGTACCACTGCCCTCATATCTTTCTTGGGTAAGCCCAGGATTTCCCTAGCTCTTTCCATCCTATAGATATAACCCAGGATGGATTTCGCCTGACGACAACCCTGGATTTGTTCCCAGTATTCCCGGTTTTTTATTTGGATCCAACTATTAATGGCCATTCCGACACAGCAAGACGCTATTCCCAGTACCGGTTCCGGTCCTATGTATTCACTCGGTGCGCCGCGTTTTGCCAACTGGTCCGATTTTTCGTTGCCCTTGATCCCTGTGTGACCAGGGACCCATATGAGAGCCACATTGTTCCTTTTTGTCTGCCAGCAGCGTTTTCTTCTATTGGTGCTTCAGCACAGCGAAGGACGGCCAGGAACTCCGCTTGAAAGACAGTAGCATGTCGCCCAAGTGTGATCCCTATCCCTTCCCCTGTCTTGCTGTGGGGCGACCCATCGCGTGTGCCGCCCTAGCGGTTATCGCAACATGTAGGGGTTCCTCACAGCATGAATCCTAGCGTTTGTAATCTTCGCAGCCTGTCCTGCATTGTTTTAAGTTCTGTCCGTGGCCACCAGATCACGGACGCATGTAGGATCCTAGGTTTTAGGAAGGTCATGACGAATTTCCTGCACTGGGTCTCCAGGTGCTTTGCCCAGTTCAGCACGCTATCTATGATTACTCCCATATATCTAACTGAATCGGAAAACGTCAGCTCCCCACCACAGAATACAGGAGCGTCAACTTTTCGGAACTTTATACTTTCTCGTGAAAATGACCAGGTTGGTCTTTTCCGGATTTATCGAGAGCCCTGAGCTATCGCACCAGAGCTCTACGATGCGCAGCGTCGACCTTATAAGACCCATAAACGTTTCCAGATGAGCCCCCCTGAATAGGATTACAAAGTCATCCGCATATCCCTGAGTATAGTAGTAGTATAGTACTATACTCCCTGAGTATAGGCCTTACTAGGCCTTCACCCCATTTGGTTTCGAGTCTTCTGCGGCGTATCATGCTTCCTATCCAGTACTAGCTGGTTCGGCACACCACATCTCAAAGCCTCTCGATAGATGACTTCTGGAGGATTATTGCTGAAAGCACCCTCTATATCCAAGAAAGCGCCCACAGCATACCCCTTTTGTTCCAACTGCTGCTCCAATTTTGCCACAACAGCATGAAGCGCAGTTTCTACCGAGCAGCCTGCCTGAAAAGCATGCTGCCCTCAATGCAGTGGGGAGGCCAATAGCACCTCATCCCTAATGTATCTCTCGACCAGCTTCTCCAACGTCTTCGGGATAAAAGACGTTAGGCTGATTGGTCGGAAATCTTTTGCAACAGTTGAGCCTTCCCTCCCAGGTTTGGGTATGAAGGCCACTCTGCCATCCTTCCATGCCGATGGCACGTGCTTAAGGGCTATACTTACCCTAAATAATTTCGTCAGAGGAGGGACGACTAAATCCATGCCTTGTTGTAAAAGCGCTGGATAAATGTCATCCGCCCCTGGTGGTGATTTAAAGGGACAGAAGGACCCTACGGCCCATTTCACCTCTTTGTAATAAGCGACCTTAGCGGCAAAATTCCAGTCGGCCCTTTCCACCTCTTGGACGCTTCGGATTCACTGAAAACCCGGCAAGTGAACTTCCATCAGATGATTCAGCATATGCTGAAAGCAATATGCTTCTACGTCTTCGGCAAGCTCACGATTATCGAGCCTTATGAGCCCGAGGCGAGCTTCCGAATTTTTCGCCAGGGTCTTGTGGAGTCTCGCGGTTTCCGGGATGTTTTTCGATTCCTCACAGAAGCCGCTCCAATCTTCCTGCTAATACTTTCTTATATTTTGATTGTATTCACACTGGGCCGTCTTATAGATGTCACAGTCTGAAGGCAATTCAGTTCTATTTTCCCTATTGCACAACATTCTTGTCTTTTTACGGAGTCTCTCCAGGTGAGTATCCCACCATTCTGCACCCCCCCTCTTAGACTTAATTGTGCTTGTAGGACAATTGTTCTCGTATGATGTTGTCAAAACCCTTCGCAGAAAATCCGCGGCGTGCTCCAACTCATCAATGGTACCATAGATTGTGGATAATTCCGCAAGCCTCCCTTTGAGTTCCTCTTTATATGAGTCCCAAAGTGTATTTCTGGGGTTTCTGATCTTAGAAACCAACGGTTTTCCTCGGGTTAATCGAAAAACGATACATTGATGGTCCGAGAGAGACTCCTCATCAGAGAATCTCCAGTTCACTACCCTGCTCCTCAGTACACCCGAACATTCATTAACGTTTGTGCCTTCCCACACCAAGGGCAGTGATTGTGTAAGTTTGAATGGCCTTCAGCAGACAAGAAAAGTGACAACTAATCTATGACCTGAGAACATATTTAAACGTAAAATTTCCCATTATTTCGATTGCCGATGTCAAAAATAGGGTTTCCCATTAAAAAATACAAATGTGACCTTGAAATGACCTTGAACGTCAACTTCAAGGTAAAATTGAAGGTCACCATTGGATTTCTCGTTGACAGTTACTCCAAGAATGACCTTGAATCGAATTTTTTCAATTAAAAGTGTGAAAATTTGAAAAATTATTCAAAATCTCACAAAAAATATCTTTGAGCCTCCTCTCACAGAAGCATACTGAAATCTTTGATCCAATCGCACAGTGTAAGCTGGGAGACCCAGTTTCGAGGCCAAAGGTCAAGTTTTTAGTTTGAAAAAAGACAATAGGTTACTGTAATCAAGAATATTTAGAGCACCCTACACCCTAATTATACACGTTGATTAATTTAATGTTAATTATATTGTTCAGAATTGTTTTGAACTTTGCCGCCACAGACCACTCTCGCCTAACTTGGTACTTCTCCAGATCCTCCTCCTATCGGATGGATCGAGTAGCTTGGTGGTGAGGGTTTTTTGGGTGAGTCTGCTTGGGAGGGACTGGTCTGAGTCTCCCTCCTTTCCTTTTTCAACTGTATCGTTTCCGCCATCGAGCCGGATGGGGACCTCGAAAGAAATTTAAATAAACAAATCAATTAAATCTAAATTTTGTACACCTCACTCTGTAAAAAATCTTTTCTATTGTTGTTCACGTTCTAAGTGCTGCAATTTAGTTGTTACTAAATACCAGTGGTGCATCTGTGTCACCACGCTCTTAAAAAGCAATTGGCATTTTTTTGTCCTTGTGAAATTAAATAAAGGGCATCTTTTTCGCCTTCTATGAGTTTTGGAAACTGAAAGTGAAGGTGAAGTCTATTCATCCATCTTTGCTCAGTGTTGTCGAGCACGTGGACTTATCAATTTTCTCGCCGGATCATACAAACCGGTTGACCAGCCCTGCGAACTCGTGCTCTTATCTTATCTTATCTGATCGTTCGCTATGTAAGACTTTCAATTTCATTTCCTCCGAAAATTAAATGCCTTATTTAATTTCTCAAGAATCCATTAAATTTAAATTTGTAAAAAAAAATGTCGTCCGTTTTAAATCGACAAGTGAATCTCATGGGCTTAATATAACGGTTTTATACCAATGTGAAAAAGGCTGGAGAATCAAAATTGAAGTCTGTCACGTATCTGGAAACTCAACTTTCAAAACTGGAAGACTATTGGTCGGAATTCTACAAAAACACTTTGAGATTCTTGAGGATCCTACAAATAAAGAAGAGTCGTATGTGGTTGATGACGTGTACTCGTCAGTGGAGGAGGATTTTACCACTATAAAAACTGCAATTCTAGTTTACATAAAGGTAATCGGTGGTGAACCCACTACTGAAAAGCCAACAGGAACAGGTACGTCTAAATCAGACAAATCATATAAACATTTACCTACCCTTCCCCTTCCAAAATTCTCTGGGGATCAACTAGAGTGGGAAACCTTGAGAGGCATGTTCCAATCTATGGTTCATGACACTACAATATCTAATGTACAAAAGTTGTACTATCTAAAATCCTCACCGTCCGGAAAGGCAGCTGACCGCTTGAAAAATTTATTAATTAGCGGCGAAAATTATTCTGAAGCTTGGTCCACCCTTGTTAAGCGGTATGATCATAAACGTGTTCTTCTTTCTGCTCACATGCGTAAACTCTCATCCACCCCTGCTGATTATAAGAAATCTGATGACGAAATCTTAAGGTTGACAATTATCACAAACGAGTCTATTCGTGCCTTCAGAAATATGGGCAGGCCATTTGACACGTGGGATGATTGGTTTGTGCAATTATTAGTCCACAAATTAGATCCATCTACTCGTGAAGCCTGGGAAACTTCATAGAAGGATAGTGAGGAGTTTCCAACTATTAAAGAATTAATGAAGTTTTTAGATAATCGTATTAGATCTTTGGCAGCTGCTCAATGTAATGATCCTCCCTTCGTTTTAAAATCTTTGAAATCCTCTTCTGCTCGGATTTCAACCAAACAGAAAAAATCTTTCGCATCTGTGAACTTAGCTGTTTCCCAGAATAATGATAAGAAATCTGATGAACAATTACCTGCTTGCTCTGTATGTCAAAGCTCATATTTTATTTCTTATTGTCCTCGTTTAAAAAAAATTAACTCGCTTCAACGTCTTGAGCAGGTCCAAAACTTAGGACTTTGCTTTAATTGTCTACGATCTAACCATTCTACTCAGAATTGTTCGTCAGACAAAAAGTGCTTTGTCCGTGTTGCCAAGCATCGCACCTTTTTGCATGACAACTTCCCCACCCAACCCGCTGGAAAGTGGACAATTATTTCTTCCCGTGGCAAGTCATCTTGTTCGACTAACACGGTACCGGTTGTCAGAGAAACTGTTCAAATTCATCAGTTTAATACTGATGAAACCTCAAGCATGGGAAAAAGTATTTTTGCAACTGCTTATGTACAATTGGAGTCTCACAATGGTGCTTCCATAATAGTAAAAGGGTTCATTGATTCGGGAGCAGAACGCTCATTTATTACCGAGAGAGCAGTTCAGCAGCTGAGAATTCCCAAAGACAAGTGTGACATTTCCCTGCTGGTATGGGACATTCACCATTAGGTTCTTCTATCCACAATGCCGACCTTAAACTTTGTTCTGCAAATGACTCGGAATTCGAGCTTCTCTTCAGGGCCTTGGTCATGAAATCTCTTCTAAAACTTCATCCAAAGAAAAGATTGCCCTTTCAGAAGTGGCCCCAACTGCAGGGCCTTGAACTTGCTGATCCCAACTATTATCGTTCTCGAAGTATTGATTGCTTGATAGAAATGGATCTTTTTGGACAAATTCTTCGTCCTGGTCTTCATCAAGGACCTTTCAACAGTCCAACTGCCCTTCAGACTGCCTTTGGTTGGTTCGTCTTTGCTCGACCTTCAGAAGACCCAGACAATGACCGAGCTTTTGAATCCTGTAATATACTTCACGCTGCAGAAAATCAATCCCTTAATAGCCAACTTTGGCTTTTTTGGGAGTTAGATGAAACTCCAAGGACAACTTTTCTTACGGAGGATGAAATCGCCTGTGAAAACATATTTAAAGACCCATGAAGGGTAACCCAAATGAATTGAGAAAGTCTAGAAGTGTTTACGGCAGATATAGTCAAGATGTTTCGTCAAATCAAGGTCGACAAATCTGACTCCAACTTTCAGAGAATCATCTGGAGATCAGAACCCTCAGAAGATCTGCAAGACTTCTGTCTTAGCACTGTAACGTACGGTATAAGATCAGCTCCCTTCCTAGCTATTAGAACTCTGAATCAACTAGCAGCTGATGAACGAGAGCGCTTTCCACTAGGCGCTGCGGCCCTGGTAGACACTACTTATGTCGATGACATATTTTCTGGCGCACAATCTATCGAGTTTGCAAAAACTGTCAAGACTGAGGCTGTTTCAATCTTGTAGTCTGCCGGCATCTCACTAAGCAAGTGGGCGTTAAACTCATACGAACTTCTTCCAGAACCATTAACTCTCCAATTGACTGGTAGTACGGACCTTGAAGTGGAGGATTCTGTTTCGGCTCTGGGGCTCAAATGGAGTACCTTTTCAGATAGCTTTCATTTTTCCGTGGTACCTCCAAATAATGCCTCTAAAGCAACCAAACGTTTGGTTGCCTCTGAAATAGCTAAATTATTTGATCCATTGGGCTGGCTCGCGCCCTTCCTAATCAGGGCTAAACTCTTGCTACAGAATTTGTAGATTTCCAAAGTAGATTGGGACTCTACTCTTCCATCAGAACTGCAATTGGAGTGGGACTCCTTTCAGTCTCAGCTCTTGTTACTGAAGAAAGTCAAAAATCCTCGTTGTCTTCACACCACAATTAATGCACAATCTTGGCAACTACACTGCTTTTCAGACGCTTCTGAAAGATCATATTCAACGACAGTGTACATTGTCGTTCGGGATGATTATTCTGTTGCTCAGTCCAGTCTTATCATGGCAAAAACAAAAGTCGTTCCAATCAAGACTGTTTCATTGCCTAATTTGGAACTTTGTGGCGTCTTGCTTCTCACTAGGCTGCTTGATTCCATCGTGACCGGTCTCAAGTCTGATCTTGAATTAGCAACCTTTTGCTGGACTGATTCTGAGCTGGTTCTAAAATGGCTTGGAGCTCACCCTTCTCGTTGGGAAACTTTTGAGGCAAACAGGGTTCGTAAAATCCAAACAATCTTAAAACGCCATCTGGAATCATGTCCCATCTGAGTCCAATCCCGCTGACTGCGCTACTAGAGGATTTTCATTGCAGGAATTATTGGACTTGAAAACTGGTGAACAATCTTCAAGGGCTGTCTCTAAACCAGTGTTAATGGTTAACCTGGTTGGAGAAACTGAGATATGTGATCTGACTGTTCGTTGCTCATCCCTTGATAAACTTGTGCGTACCACTGCTTATTGTTATAGGTTTTGTAATCGCTGTCGCTCATATTCAGTGGAACGCTACTTAACTACCTACGAACTCAATCAAGGTCTCCATTTTTGGCTGAAAACTACTCAGATACGTCACTTTGGGTATGAGATTAACAACTTGAAGACTGGATTGTCGATTTCAAGAAAAAAAAGCGGTTTGGTCAAGCTCTCCCCCTTTTGGGACAGTCAAGGACTTCTTCCAGTCGGTGGTCGACTTCAAAAATCTTTGCTGTCTTTTGATGAGAAACACCCAGTAATTTTACCTAAAAATGATTGCGTAACTGATCTTATACTTTTGCAGGCTCACCTGAGGACACTGCATGGTGGCCAACAATTATAGCTGAGCTTTATCATAAGAAGGTATTGGATTGTCGGAGCGAAATCGTTAATCAACAGCATTGTTCACAAGTGCGATATATGCGCACAATTTCGGAACCAATCACCTACTCAACTGATGGGTCAACTTCCTACTGATCAAGGATCCAAATCAAAGCCCTTCGCATTCTCTGGTGTAGACTATGGTGGCCCATATCACATGAGGGTTTCACCAAAAAGGGGACATAAATCAGACAAGGGTTATGTATGCCTTTTTATTTGTCTTTCTTCAAGGGCCATACATTCGGGAGCTGTCTCGGATTTATCCTCTGACAATTTTATTGCTGCCTTTAAACGACTTGTTTCTCGTCGAGGTACATGTTCCAGGCTCTACAGCGACAACGGCACTAACTTTGTTGGTACAGATCGGGAGTTGCGAGCGCTATTCCGAGGAGCCTCTCAAATTATACCAAAAGTCGCTAATTGCTTGGCTAACGGTTGGACTACCTGGTCTTTCATCCCTCCGCATGCTCCTTACTTTGGAGGTATCTGGGAGGCAGGGATTAAGTCAACCAAGCATCACCTATGCCGTTTTATTGGAGATAGTCGTCTTACCTTTGAGGAATTTACCAGTGTCCTCTGTCAAATTGAGGCGTGCCTCAATTGACGTCTGATCGCTCAGATCTCAAGTGACCCAACTGCGTTAGCAGCCTTGACCCTTGGGCACTTACTAATCGGAAGGCCCTAGTTCTACTATCCCTGAACCTTCCTTGACAGACTATAAAGATAATTCTCTTTCCAGATGGTCCTTGCTTTCAAAGATGCGTGACAACTTTTGGTATCGGTGATCAAGGGAGTACCTTCATCATTTACAACAGCGCAGCACGTTGTTTGCTGGAAATTAACCAAGTTCAAGTGGGCGATCTTGTTCTTCTCAAGGAGGACCTTCTGCCACCCACCAAACGGAGTCTCGCCCGCATTGAGAAACTCCATTCTGGAAGCGATGGACTGACAAGAGTGGTTACTGTGCACTCCACTAAAACCACTATATGACAATCATTGGATCGACAAGCGCTTCTTCCAGTCAAAGCGCCTTAACAAAAATTTGTTACTGCTTATAAATCTAATTGCTCGTTAAGCCTAACTCACGGGGGGCAGGATGTTCAGAATTGTTTTGAACTTTGCCGCCCCAGACCACTCTTGCCTAACTTGGTACTTCTCCAGATCTTCCTCCTATCGGGTGGATCGAGTAGCTTGGTGGTGAGGGTTTTTTGGATGAGTCTGCTTGGGAGGAACTGGTCTGAGTTTCCCCCTTTCCTTTTTCAACTCTATCGTTTCCGCTCTTGGGCTACGATAATCCGTTTTCGCTTCGCTCCGCGAATCTAAGTTTCTTATAACAATCGAAAAATTGGTTTACTTTTAATTTATGTAAAATGAGTCCGGAGTAAAGTCCAATAAATGTTAATACCTTATTTTTAACATGTGGCGTACTCAATATAAAACAAAACTCCACACTTTCCAATTAAAAATTCGCCTCGTGGTCAACCCTTGACATCAAAAACTTTCTTGTTCATAAAAGAAATTAATTTGTTTCGAAAGTTTATGAACATATATTGACCGTAGCTTAAAGTTAAAAAAATAAATCAGAACAATTACTGAATTTGTTCTTCAAAAAATTCAGTTATTATTATAATACATTTAATTCTTTCACGATGATTCATTATAATAACTTTAAATGAGGGTTTTCGGGTTTCAATCGTGTGCCAATCTACGAATCTTGCCGACGTTTCGTGAACATTGCAGTTCACTTCTTCAGGGCTGAACTGAAACTGAAGTTTCAGATTATGTTGTTCTTATATATATATATTCTCTACGATGCCTGTGATTGGCCAGAGTGCCCCATGGTGGGAAATTGTCGAACTTGATTGGCCCATAAAGTATTTTTTTTAAACCCGGGAGGACGGAAAGCCAAATCGGATTGGTATTATAGCCATTGCCCCTATTGATGGTATTAGGGTGTTTTCAGATTTCGATTGCTTCTCTATGTTTTCTTGGAAAAATATTGTATTTTTTTGCGATTACGTGAAATGTTTTAGCCTCACTTTACTTTCATGTTCCTTTACACGTTGACTCACCGCCCTCCCAGTTTCTCCAATATAGACTTTGCCACAAGAACAAGGGAGTTCATATACTCCCGGATCACTGAGAGGTGCTTTTTATCTTTAGGGTTGTTTAGAAGCTGTCCTATTTTCGCAGGTGGTTTAAATATGGTTTGGACGTTGTGTTTGTTAGAATTTTTCCTATTTGATCTGTGATACCTTGAATGTAGGGTAGGATGGTGATCGTTTTTCTCTCTCTTTCTTGAGTAGGTTGTGTTGAATTGTTTTTTTGAATGTATATTCTTATTGCTTCATTATAAGAGGAGCTACATTAGTAGTTCTGTGTAATCATTTTGTATTATGATTTGTTTAACATTTTGTAATTCTTTTTGTAAGTTATCTTTATCTGTTATGGAGACAGCTCTGTACACAAAGGAGTTTAGGACCGATTGCTTTTGAGATGGGTTGTGGTAGGAGGAGTCACGTAGGTATCTATTTGTATGGGTGTGTTTTCTGTAAACTTCATGCCCTAATGTGTTATCAGATCTTTTGTAAATTAGTAATTTCAAGAGAGGTAATTTTCCGTTTTGTTCAATTTCTATGGGGAACTGGATATTAGGGTGTAATTGATTGATGAAATCGAAAAACTTATGTAGTTCATCTAGTTCATGTCTCCAGATGGCGAAAGTGTCGTCACCGTAACGACACAAAAATTCCGGTTTAAGCTTGGATTTGTTAAAGATTTTAGTTTCTAGATTTTCCATAAAGATGTTGGCTATTACAGGTGAGATTGGAGATTCCATTGCTGCTCCTGAGGTTTGTTCGTAGAATTGGTTATTGAAAGAGAAGTAGGTATTAGTGAGATAGTGTTCTATCAATGATTTGAGATTGGAAGGGAAGTTTGCAAAGGATTTAATAACATCGATTGTATCAGAGATTGGCACTTTCGTAAAGAGAGAGATTCTTGTGCTACGTCGAAACTCACTAGGATGTCCTTGGGGTTGATTGTGAATCTGCGGTATCTTAGTGATGAGGATAAAAGAGTTTTGGACGTGTGTGATAGAGTTTCCTGTGAAAGAATTCAGTTCTTTGGCGAAAAAAGGTGCTAGGTTGTAAGTTGGTGATTTAATTGCGCTGAAGATCGGTCTGAGTGGAATGTTGTATTTGTGGATTTTTGGGAGTCCGTAGAGTTTTGGAGAGATGGGATGAGTAGGTATTAACTTAGATATTATTTCGCTGTCAAGTTTTGAGTCTTTTAAAAGGGTTTTTGTGTTGCTGACTATTGTTTTTGTGGGGTCTTTTTCAAGTTTTTTTACATAAAACTATTAAAACTTCACCTTTTCCTATCAAACACTCTCAGATTTGACATTTGGTCTACATTGGACCATATATCATTTTACCAATCCCAACGGATTAAAGATCTCTCCACTCAGAAACAAAAAATAAAATTTGACAAATTAATTGCAGTAAGGCACGCACCATTAACTAACACAGTGAACAAATTCTCTAACCATCCTCTCAGCAATTTAATTATTTCAGCCTTATCCAAAGGACATAATTTTGCAGTAGCTCCTTCCAAAATCCCGAAAAAAGAAATCATCAGTAATTTGGAATACACAATATATACCCTTCCACCCGAAAAAGCGAATGACATACGGCGTAGGACGGTCAAAATCTTACGCCAAGCCCAACTTCCCTCCTCAAACTTAACAAAACAAGAAAAAACAGCCATCAAAGAACTCAATCAGAATAAAGACATCATAATATTACCCGCAAACAAAGGCAACACAATAGTAATAATGAATAAAGAAGACTATAAAAATAAAATGGTGGACCTTCTAACTGTCGGTACATATAAAAAACTTAAAAAATACCCCACAAAAACAATAGGCAGCAAAACAAAAACCCTTCTAAAAGACTCAAAACTTGACAGCGAAACAATATCTAACTTAATACCTACTAATTCCATCTCTCCAAAAGTTTACGGACTCCCAAAAATCCACAAAAACAACATTCCACTCAGACCGATCGTCAGCGCAATAAACTCACCAACTTACAATCTAGATTCACATTCAACCCCAAGACATCCTAGTGAGTTTCGACGTAGTACAAGTATCTCTCTTTACGAAAGTGCCAATCTCTGATACAATCCATATTATTATATCCTTTGCAAACTCCCCTTCCAATCTCACATCATTGATAGAACACTGTCTCACTAATACCTACTTCTCTTTCAATAACCAATTAATAGCCACAATCTTTATGGAAAATCTAGAAACTAAAATCTTTAACCAATCCAAGCTTAAACCGGAATTTTTGTGCCGTTACGTTGACAAAACTTTCATCATCTGGAGACATGGACTACATGAACTACACAAGTTTCTCAATTTCATCAATCAATTACACCCTAATATCCAGTTCCCAATGGAAATTGAACAAAACGGAAAATTACCTTTCTTGAAATTACTAGTTTACAAAAGATCTAATAACACATTAGGGCATGAAGTTTACAGATAACTCACCCATACAAATAGATACCTACATGACTCCTCCTACCACAACCAATCTGAAAAGCAATCGGTAATCAACTCCTTTGTGTACAGGGCTGTCTCCATAACAGATAAAGATAACTTACAACAGGAATGAGAAAATCTTAAACAAATCATAATACAAAACGATTACACAAACTAACAAATTGATAAAGCAATATGAATATAGATTTAAAAAAACAATTCAACACAACCTACTAAAGAAAGAGAGAGAAAAACGACATCACAGATCAAATAGGAAGAATTCTCAACAAACACAACATCCAAACCATATTGAAAACACCTGCGAAAATACGACAACTTCTAAACAACCCTAAAGATAAAAAAGCACCTCTCAGGGACTTGGGAGTATATGAACTCCCTTGTTCTTGTGGCAAAGTATATATTGGAGAAACTGGAAGGGCGGTGGGCCAACGTGTAAAGGAACATGAAAGTAAAGTGAGGCTAAAATATTTCACGTAATAAGCACTAGCTGAGCATCATATCGAAACAGGACATAGCATTTTATTTGACAAAACAACCGACATCGCAAAAACGTACAATATTTTTCGAAGAAAACATAGGGAAGCAATCGAAATCTTAAAACACCCAAATAACATCATTAGGGACAATGGATATAATACCAATCCGAATTGGCTTTCCGTTCTACCGGTTTTTTTTTTTAAAGTCTTGATTGGCCAATGAAGTTCGACCAGTCCCCACCATGGGGCACTCTGGCGAATCACAGGCATCATAGAGAATATATATAAGAACAACATAACAGGTCAGCCCTGAAGAAGTAAACTGCAATGGTCACGAAACGTCGGCAAGATTCGTAGTTTTGCACACGATTGAAACCCGAAAAACCTCATTTAAGGTTATTATTATGTAAACAATTTATTTCAAAAGTTATTTTTAATATTATGTATTCAGGACATTGTTTAAGTGAATAAAATAATAAATAAACGAAGAATTGTGTCTTTATAATAAAGTGATAAAACTCTATTCCGTATGTTTAGTTCTATGGAGCCAAACCACATTTTTGGCGATCCTGCCAAGATCCAACTGACCTTGCGCGATCAAGACTTCAAGAAGTCCAAGCTTTCAGGAATCAAACAGTCGTAAAAATAAAATAAAGCACTTTGCTCAAATTCTCTTTTTTTTGGACATATATTCGCCATCAAATTTTAATTTTATCGCGAATAGGCACAAGGGCAACCCAACGATTAGAGTGAACGAAGTAGCTCTAGAAGTTAGTCCTGAGGTTTAGAGTCCTCGAAAGGGGAGACGCCACCTAGCCAAGCTAGCACCGAGAGGAATTGCTGTGTACATGCCGACGCCGACGCTCAACACAAAAACCGCCGTCGAAGACCTACAAAATGCAATGACTGTGAGTAATATCAAATTGAACAAGCTTTTTTAATATTAAGCAACACTTTTCGGTAACTATAAGAGTGATCCGCGACCCGACGAGAAAGCAAATATTTATGTTTATACGCGTCTTACTATCTCACACGGTTCTATTCGAATTGCGAAACTAGGTATATTTTTATAGTCACGGTGGATTTTAATATATATCGAAGTCAAATCTCATACTCTACGGAGGAGAGCGGTAACGATTCCGCAGATTATTTGAGCGATAACCCCTCTATTAATACTTCTACAATGCCTGATTCTCACAATATTCTTTCCAATACCGAACAAATTCTTCCACCTGAAATCCTTACTAAAATTTTGGAAAAACTTGAGATAGTAGAACAAAACCAATCAATTGTGAAAAATGAACTCCTGCTTCTTGACAATGAAAATAAAAAGAGGTTAGAAGATATAGAAAAGCTAGCTAAGCAGAATAGGCACGGGAATTCTTCACGACACATTCCTTCGCATTCTTCTCAACAAAACACTTCGCCTTTTCTTCCTGGACAGCAGGCAAACGCAAAGTCCTTCACGCCATACCAAAAACACCGGTCCATCCTTTGTCCCTCACGAGCCCAACATGCGAACACATTTCGGTGGATAGTCGGGCTCCCCAAAATCCGGAAAACGGCACACAAGTCCGTCCGCCGCCCTTCACGAGACCATCTCGTGAACACATTCCTTGTGATAGTAGTATTGTCCAAGATCTGCAAAACGGCTCGATGCCTACTAAAGATATGGTCAGGATGATATAGCCTTTAAAAAGACGCAATAATAATGGCGTAGAAGATTTTATTACAAGTGTAAAAAGAGCACAAAAGCGATGCAATCAACCGAATTTATTGCTCGATTTCATTATCGCGGAAAAAATTATTGAAAATGCGAAAAGAGCTATTTAGATATTAGATTCAGCTAGATTAAGAATAAACACTGTAAGACAGCAAGCTACCGGAAACGTGCAGGGATATAATCAAAGATTCCGTCAACACTTAAGGCTCATGCAGGGAGTAATGTAACCTAGAAAACTCACCTGAAAAAATCAATTCCAAATGATAGCGCAACGAATGATTATCGGGGGGCAATTTTTTTTCCCCTTGGAAGCTCAAATCCATATTGAAGGCGGAAAGTCCCTGCGAATTGTCAACAATAGCGATAAATATGTTAAATTTCTTAAAGATTGCATTTTTAAAACAGAAGAAAAAAAAATAAACAACTGGCGCGATACTCAAAATAGAAAAATTATTCCAACAGACAAAAGAGTGATAATTTTTATAAAGTTGTAATAAATTATTAAAAACTATGAGAAATGTATCCAATTAAAAAATATATTTTTATAAAAACACTAAAAGAAGGAATAATACATTAAAAGTAAAATGATGACTCAAAAAATTCCGAAATAAACTCCTATGTCTGTTGGAATAATTCTTCTATTTGGAATATCGCGCCAGTTCTGTTTATTTTTCTTCTGCTGCTTTGTAGGATTTGAGCTTCCCAGCGGAAAAGAAATTGCCTCCCTATAATCATGCGTTGCCCTAGCATTTGGAATTAATTTTTCCAGGTGAGTTTTCGAGGTTACATTACCCCCTACATAAGCCTTAAATGAACTGCAATATGCCATACAGGCAAAACACTGAAATGCCACGAAAGAAAGTTAGTTTTGAAAAGCGTGGAAAGGTCGGCTATAAAAAAGTATGTTATGAATTTTCGGGAAGAAATAGGAATCCAAGTCCGACAGTTAAAACACACGAGCCTGAAAGAGGTGCAGCAGTAAGCCTTCGCAGCAGAGGTATGGTTTAGGGAAAATCAGCAGTCAAAGAAAACCACTATAGTTGCTAAGGGTAGAAGACCCCCTCAACACGCCCCACCGAAGTCGTTCTCGCCGGTGACTGGTATCTCGAACAATAGACCCGCGAACCAGTCTATGCCACTAGCTGATAGAAAGAAACTATCGTGTAGCTTTTGTAAGTCACCTGGTCACATCGAAAACCAGTGCTACCGAAAGAAAAATTTTCAGACAGGCAAACACCTCAATCGTCTGCCACAGAGGGCGAATTGTACTTACGAAAAAGAAGCGTAGGAGGAAAAAGATCACGAGGAGACATATCCGAAAGAATATTTTCAATGCGAGCAGACTTGTACATATTACAAGGAGAGGGAAAATTATTAATTGACAGTGGGTCGTCCATCGATTTGAGTAAAGAAAATCTTTTACACCCGAAAAATTCCACTGAAAATTGCAATAAAGAATTTTACATCGGCAACGATAGGCATATATCTACACGCGTAACTAATTTTAAATATCTTAATAAAGAGCATTTATTTTGTGTAGTGCCTGAGGAATTTCCCATACCTAAAGATAGAGTATTCGGAGTACCGTTTTTTCACAAGTATAAATTTAATCTCTCCAAAAATAATTCATAACTTAATGGACACATACATGATCTGATTGACAATGGCATATTTATCCCTGAATCTAGTGTAAAAGTTGTAAATATCGAAACCAGTAAGAAAAATGGACACGTGATTGTAGAAGAAATTCTACTTTCCGGCTTCGATCGAACCGCACATAAAATTGTTATAAAAGACGAAAATATTATCAACAACAGGTCTTACCAAACCCCGGAGTATCAGAAGCAAGAAATAAATACCCAAGTTGAGGAAATGTACACCAAAAAGGTAATAAGCGATTGCGATTCGTCGTACAATTCTCCATTATGGGTTGTACCAAAAAAAGCTGATTCTTCAGGTAAGAAGACGTGAAGAATTGTTGTGGACTTCCGTAAATTGAACGAAAAGACAGATCAAGGTGCGTATCCACTGCCTGTTATCGACGAAATCTTGAATCATCTGGGAAAGGCGAAATTCTTTTTAGTATTTGATCTGTCATCCGGATTCCACCAGATACCCATGGAAGAAAATTCGAAAAAGTACACAGCCTTCTCCACGGTAGAAGGATAATTCGAATTCGAACGTATACCACTTGGGTTGAAGAATGCCCCTGCCAACTTCCAACTCATGATGGATAACGCGTTCATAGGATTAATTGGAAAGATCTGCTTCGTGTATCTCGATGATATTGTGGTTTTTGTATCCGCATTACAGGAACCTAATCAAAATTTAGTAAAAAAAAAAAACTTGAGTACTTGGGACACGTCATCACCAAAGACGGAGTAAAACGTAATCCCAAAAAACTCAATGCTGCCACGAATTTCAAGAGACCCAGTACCACCACCGAATTAAAATCCTTTTTAGGATTTACTGGTTATTACCGAAAGTTCATTGAAGATTTGTCCAGCAAGGCTAAACCCCTCACGGAACTAACAAAACGTAAAGTAACTTTGGCTTGGACACTAGACTGTGAAAAAGCCTTCCATTTCTAAAAAAAAGAATTATGTTCCTTCCCCGTCTTGCAGTATCCTGATTACAAAAAAGAGTTCACATTAACTACAGATGCCTCAAATGAAGGTCTGGGCGCAGTTTTGTGAAAAGATGGACACCCAGTCTGTTAGATCTCCAGGGTACTTGATAAAGCATAAGAAAATTACAGTACTACTGAAAAAGGCTCTGAGCCATCGTATGGGCAGTAAAGCGCCTAAGAAAGTACCCGTATGGGTGCAAATTCAAAATTCGAACAGATCATCAGGCCCTGACTTGCCTCTTTAACGCTAAAGATCCTTCCTCGAAAGTTCTCAGGTGGAGACATAAGCTCGAGAAATATGTTTATATGTGATTGACTACTGCAAAGTAAATGATAATAAAGCAGCTGAAGATTTGTCCAGAGTACTACCAATTCGCAATGAAGAACTTGCAAAGACACAGAGGCAAAACACAGAGGATACAGCCACATCAAATGCTGAAACAACAGATGAAAGTGCAAGCGACCATAAACCTATAGACTTATCTATGGAGCCAAATAGTCCTGCAAGTTCACAAGTCAGCATTGAACCACCAGTTGAGAATGCGGTTGATGAAGAACGCAACATATTACTTCACGAGAGATATACCTATGAGTTGGCAGAAGAATAAAACAGAAAACAATACAATCTTAAAACTAAAAGCCGAATGTAAATTATGGGTGAAACTTTGTAAGAATCTACGCAGAATATCGCCGCAATTATCGTCACAAGACTACATCCTTCTACCTCCCTTCGAAGAGATTGAGTGGCTAACTCTCCTCCACGATACGAGTCAAAAGTGCAAAAATCGAAAAATGACGAGAGTACGTTTGCAAGCAATATAATAATCCTCTCATGACACCTATTTAAAAAGGGAAATTGAAAATAATGATACACTTTCTTGGGAGCGAAAGACTAGATACAGAAATTTCTTTTTTGTGAGAATGCCACCGGAGAGCTAACTAAAGAAGAAAAAGGAGCAATAATTCGCGAATGTCATGGTATCACGGCTGCATAACACTTTGGGCAAAATAAGTCGATACAGCGTGCTAGAGAATTGGGTACGTAGAACAACATGGAACAGGATATCATGAACTATGTACGTTAAGACAATATTTCAAAGGCAAAAATTAACTCGCGTTGGGCCAAAATCAGAGGCAATAATACCCGATACGCCTTTAGAGCCCAATGCAAAGATAGCCTTGGATATTTTTTGCCCGTGACCCATCACGCAAAGATACCAACAGTACATCTTATCATTACAGGATCAGCTGACAAAATATCTTATGCTCATACCCCTGGAAGATACGACCTATCGCAGAACTCCTGGATTATTATATTTACATCTTCTCTTCGCCAAGACATAACTTACTGACCAGGGTAGTAATTTTGTCTCGAAACTAATGTTGAATTTTGAAAAAATCCTTAAAATCAAGCGCATAAAAACTAGTACCATGGGTTACAACACGTCAGTTCATGAGGGAATTGGATTAACACCGTTCGAATTAACTTTTGGACGTGAGGCTAACATCCCATCCGTGTTAGCGCAGACCACCAGTTTAAAATACTCACAGTTAGTGTCGCTATGGAGAGAGCGCCACGAGAAGTACATCAGTAACGCGAAACGAAAAATCGAGGAACAAAAACAAAAATACAAGGAGATTCAAGACAAACATATAATTATCCCTCAAACCATATTCGATATTGGTTGGTCTCTGCCACAATAGTCGAAATTGGAGATAACAATAATTATACAATACATCTAGACAATGAAAGAATACAGGTTCACGCCAATCAATTAAAATCATTTTGCTACTGACATTTGCAGATTGATGATAATGTTGCTGATCATTCTGTCCGCTTTTGAAAAAGTAATGTTTACACCACTCGACGATACCACCCTCGTCGATACCACCATCGTCGCTACAAGCATATCCCATTAAACAAAAATTATTATAAGAATTTTAAATTCAGCTTCCCACGATGTTCAAGTACTTATCGAGCACAGGAAATCAAACGTAGAATGTTTAAATGATATGATTAATCAAATAAACTCTAACCCTCAAAAAATAATTATAAATAACCAGATAACAATTTGCAGATCATCTTTGAATTAGATAATTAGGGCCATTCCCATTTTGAATCAAATCTGTATTCGGCGTGAAAAATTGCCTAATTTCAACAGTTCTTGTCTGAAACCTTTTTTTTATTTTCATTCTAGCACGAGCATTCGAAAAAATCGTCTTATACAAAAAGTATTGAAGTTAGCCAATTTTCCGCTCTGAATACCGATTTTATTCGAAACAAGAGTAGGTCCTTAATTAGCAATTATGTTGAAATTTAAAAATTTATTTATTTTCGCCAGGTATAGCAAAATTTTAGTGATTTTTTCATATTTCTTGAGCCACTATTTTTTCTTCTACACTGTAATTAGACGTGTGCATTTTGTCGGAAGGAATATCGTATTTTCGATTCAACGTACGTCCATTTTCGAATCGATTATTCACTTTTTTAGATACTTTTTTTCAATTAGGTGACCGTAGTCCATCAATAAACCGAAACAAGTCTTTCGTTGAATTTTCTATCATTTTTAAAAGTTGAAAATTCAACTCCTAAAAAATAAACTGTTGAAAATTCAATCTCAAATTTTCTTCAGTTGTCTACAGATGAATGTTGTATTAAAAACAAGTGATCAAAATGTTAAATTCACATCATTTTTCATGACAATTCAATAAATTTGGAAAAATATTCATATCGGGAATTTTTTCCACCGATTAAACTGACGACATTTAGTT
>CAKNYM010045291.1:20509-40799 GCA_932195095.1 Andricus curvator
ATATTGCTCGACCCACTGTTTACAACCCAGGGTTAACTAAATGACGCTTGAAGGAAAATTATTGATAATAATTTATCCATGCGATTTTAAGGATTCCGTATAATCAAGTAATGTAGCGGAAATCCTCAGCAATATTTGTCATAATCATACATATTCTTAAAATCACCTATTTCTGTGCAAATACTTGAAAAGTGAAGGTAAATTTTCCAGATGAAGAAGATTTCATAAACTTCTTTCCCATAATAATATTTCCACTTTTTTTAATTATGATGGTTACGGATTAAACAGCATCAATCCTCGGAAGCATTCAACTAGAAGATAATTTTTTCTTACCAGGGTTGCCAATCTAAATCTAAAAAATCTTGCTGGACCCACTGTTTACAACCCAGTGTTAACTAAATGACGCGTGAAGGAAAATTATTTATAATAATTTATCCATACGATCTTTAGGATTCCGTATAATCAAGTATTTTAGAGGAAATCCTCAGAAATATTTATCATAATCATACATCTTCTTAAAATCACCTATTTCTGCGCAAATACTTGCTAAAGTGAAGGTACATTTTCTAGATGACGAAGATTTTATAAACATCCTTTCCATAAACAAATTTTCATTTTTTTGAATTATGATAGTTACAAAAGTGAAGGTAAATTTTCCAGATAAAGAAGATTTAATAAACCTCTTTCCCCTAAAAATATTTACACTTTTTTTAATTATGATGGTTATATCAATCGTCAGAAGCATTCAACTAGCAGATGATTTTCTTTCAGTAGGGTTGCCAATCTAAATCTAAAAAATATTGCTCGACCCACCGTTTACAACCCAGGGTTAACTAAATGACGCGTGAAGGAAAATTATTGATAATAATTTATCCATGCGACTTTAAGGATTCCGTATAATCAAGTATTTTAGCGGAAATCCTCAGCAATATTAATCATAATCATATATATTTTTAAACTCACCTATTTCTGTGCAACCACTTGCTAAAGTGAGGGTAAATTTTCCAGATGAATAAGATTTTATAAACATCTTTCCCGTAAAAATATTTCCACTTTTTTAAATTATGATGGTTACATCAATCGTCGGAAGCATTGAACTAGCAGATGATTTTCTTTCAGTAGGGTTGCCAATCTAATTTAAAAAAATATTGTTCGACCCACTGTTTGCAACCCAGCATTAACTAAATGACGCGTGAAGGAAAATTATTTATAATAATTTATCCATGCGATTTTAAGGATTCCGTATAATCAAATATTTTAGCGGAAATCCTCAGCAATATTTATCATAATCATACATATTCTTAAAATCACCTATTTCTGCGCAAATACTTGCTGAAGTGAAGGTAAATTTTTCAGATGAAGAAGATTTTATAAGCATCTTTGCCATAAACAAATTTCAACTTTTATAAATTATGATAGTTACGGATTAAACAACATCAAATCTAATCGGAAGCATTCAAATAGCAGATGATTTAGTTTCACCAGGGTTGCCAATCTAAATCTAAAAAATCTTGCTTGACCCACTGTTTTCAACCCAGCATTAACTAAATGACGCGTGAAAAAAAATTATTGATAATAATTTATCCATGCGATTTTAAGGATTCCATATAATCAAGAATTTTAGCGGAAATCCTTAGCAATATTAATCATAATCATACATATTTTTAAAGTCACCTATTTCTGTGAAAACACTTGCTAAAGTGAGGGTAAATTTTCCAGATGAAGAAGATTTTATAAACATCTTTTTCATAAACAAATTTCAACTTTTTAAAATGATGATAGTCACGGGTTAAACAACATCAAATGTCATCGGAAGCATTCAAATAGCAGATGATTTAGTTTCACCAGGGTTTAAACCCAGTGTTAACTAAATGACGCATGAAGGAAAATTATTTATAATAATGTATTCATTTGATTTCAAGGAATTCATACATTCAAGTATTTCAGCGGAAATCCTCAGTAATATTTATCATAATCATACATATTTTTGAAGTCATCTGCATCTGTGCAAATACTTACTAAAGTAAGGGTACATTTTTTCAGCATTATCTCGAAAACAGTTTTTATAGTTTTTCTTTTTTATTAATTGATTTAGGTGACTCAAGTTTTCGGGAAAAGTGTTTTCGCATACATTTCATTTATTTCAGTATGTAGCTTGAGCCGAATTTTTTCGCCCATTTGCCGAATAATTAAAAAAACCCACACTCTACAGCGACCCAGTGATGGCTAATACATACTTTATAATCAGTTTGTATATCTCACAATATTATTATGTAAAATAATATAACAACATAATCAATAAGATATTTAAAAAAATTGTTTTTTCTATAATTCGCGAAAAAGTGCCAGTTTTTTCACCTGTTTTTGGTGTAAAAAGTTACCGATTTTTGCTCGATGACGTGGCGCATGCGCAGTGCCGACCTTTCCGGGCAACAGTGACAAAAGTGGACAGATGCAGTGGAAAAAGTAAATGGACAGTGATAAAAGTGAGGCACAGTGGAAAAAGTAAATGTTATTTCGGGTGGGTTCGTGCTGCCTCGGGTGGACTCGTGCATCGTGCGCAGCCAACTTCATTCTATTTTCCGACTGTCGTCCCTAACCTAAAAGCAATTTCCTGAAAAGTCTCGAGTTGTGTATTTCGTATGTACTTTTGTCACTTGGCAAAAGCAAAAAAACACCGTCAGTTTCTCCGAAAATACTGTGCTTGGTTTTTTTCACGAAAAATCGGAAGTTTTGAAGCCCTCAACTTTATGGGCCAACTATTCAATTTTGAGAACCAGCTTATTATTACTGCCATATTATTGCCATGGTTTTGATAATTGCCATTGTCATTGTTGCGTCAATCGACAAAAAATCGCCTTCTTTTTACACAAAAAACAGGTAAACAAAAACTAGCACTTTTTAACAAATTATAGAAAAAGTATCGTGTCCCACACATTGAAAAAGCGACGATTTAAAACTCGTGTGATAGCCACCCTCGCTCCGCTCGGGTAGCTAACTTCACACTCGTTTTAAATCTCTCGCTTTTTCAACTTGTAGCACAATATACTATTATTCTATGATTGACTAAAATAAAAGAAAGCTGATTTGGGAATTCCTTGGTGAAAAGTGAAATTTAACTCTGAAAGTGAATAATTGAGCAGGTAGACTGAAATAAGTCAGATTAAATTTTCGTCGCAGAATCCTCTAATTGGGATGAATCGAGTGGAAAAGCGCAGTAGGTTGGAGTTAGGTGTTCAGAAACTATTAGAGACTTTGTCGTACAACTTCCGTCGTCATCTCTGTTTACTGTTTGCCGAAGATGCGATGTCGTGAACATTCGCACGTGCAGCTGCAGTTGCAGTTGACACTCAATGTCAAACGCAACTAATGCTCTCCTTGATCTCTCTGCTGACTCGCTCTCTTTGATTTACAGTTCCAAATTCAAATGTTCCATGAACTTCATACACCAGCCTGTTTCTTTTCTTTTTTCTTTTTCTCTCACGCCATTTATTCCTGTCTTTCGTCCTTTCCCAGGCTTTAATCAGACATTTCCTGCCACGAACCATTGTGCTAAACTAATCTCTTTCCTTGAAATTGCTACTCAAAGGGCTGACCAACAGAAAAAGTGAAGTTTTATTTTCAATCAAAAAACGGTGCATGAAAATTATTTATGATAATTTACTCATGCGATTTTAAGGATTTCGTATAATCAAGTATTGTAGGGGAAATCCTCAGCAATATTTATCATAATCATACAGATTCTTAAAGTCACCTATTTCTCTGCAAACGTTTACCAAAGTGAGGGTGAATTTTACAGAGTAAAATTTTTGATCCGGGCCTTCAATTGGGACATTCCAAGCGAAACGCACATTGAAGTAATTCAATTGTTTTCCAGTTTTTATATTGATCATGATAGCGAACATTATAGCTAAGGGGCCGTCCATAAAGTACGTTACCAATTTTGGGGTATTTGCCACCCCCTGACCCCCTTTTCTGCGACCGTAATTTGCATGAGCCCCCCCCCCCTCCATCAGAATGTAATTAAGACAAAAATAGGGCAAAAAGTTATTTTAAATAAGACAAATTTTGAACCCAAACAAAAAATTAATTTTCAACCAAACAGTTGCATGAACAACCAGAGAGTAGCATTAACAACCAAATAGTTGTATTAACATCCAAACAGTTGAACTTTTAACCAAAGAGTTACATTTTGAAGCCCAAAAGATGAATTTTTCCGAAGGCAGTTGAATTTTTCACAAATATTTTAATTTTCAACAAGGAAAGATGACTTTTTGACCATAAAAGATGAATTTGCAGTACAATAGGATGAACTTTTAACAAAGCAGTTGAATTCTTGATAAAAAAGATGACTTGAAGAAAATGGTTAAAAATGGAATAAATAAATTTCCAGTTAAAAAAAAATTACTTTCAACCCAAAAAGAGGAATTTTCAATTTAAAAAAATAATTTTGAACCAAACAGTTGCAATCAGAACCAAACAGCTGAACTTTTAATTGAATAGTTAAATTCTCAAACCAAAAAGACGACCTTTTTCGAAGACAGTTGAATTTTTCACAAAAATGTAAACCTTCAACAAGGAAAGATTACTTTCTGATCATAAAAAATGAATTTTCAATACAAAAGGACGAATTTCCAGCAAAACAATTGTATTCTCGATCAAAAAAGATGTCTTTAACAAAATAGTTGAATTTTCAAAAAAATAATTAAACTTTCAATAAAATAGTTAAATTTCTAACCAAATAGCTGAATTTTTAACCTTCAAAGATGAATTTTCAACTAAGAAGATTAATTTTCAAACAGTTGAATTAAACCAACAAATACAAATTTTTATGAAAATAGTTGAATCCTCAACCAAACAGATGAATTTTGCAACAAACTAGATTAATTTTCTACCCAAAAAGACAAATTTTCAACAAAATACATCAAGTTTCTATCAAATATATAAATTTTCAACTTATAAATGATAAATTTTCAACCAAAAATTGAATAGTAAAATTTTCAAATAAACAAATTAATTTAAAAAAAAAAGAAAAATTGATTTTCAATAAAATAGGTGAACTTTCAACCAAAGAGGTGGATCTTCAAAAAAATTAATTTTTAGAAAATTAGTTTAATTTTCAACCAAGTAGCTGAATTTTCAACCAAAAAAGACTAATTTTTAAACAAATTTTTGAATTGAAAAAAAAGAATCTTCAATAAAAAAATTGATTTTCTACCATATTGTTGAATTTTCAAGCCAAAAAAAAACAAATTTTCCAGAAAACAAATTTTCTGCCGAAAAATATGAACTATAAAAAAAAAATTAATTTACAACCAAAGAGTTGAATTTTCAACAAATATGATGAATCTTCAACCAAAAAATAATAATTTTCCACCAAGTATTTGAACTTTAAACCAAATAGTATATTTGAAAAAAATAATTCTGGGCAAAACATATAATAGTTGATATTACAACCAAAAAACATTTTAATTTGAAATAAAAAACATTTTTATTCAACCAAAACAGAAGAATTTTCCAGAAAATAATTAAATACTCAAAAAAAACAGCTTGAAATTCAATCAAACAATTATATTTATAATAAAAAAGGATGAATTTTCAACCAAGAAGATTATTTCTCTAAAAAAAAAAATAATTCTTAACCACATAAATGAATTTTCAACATGAAAGTTAAATTTCAACCAAATTGAGAAATTTTCAAAACAAAAATACAAATTTTCTAGAAAACAGTTGAATTTTCTGCCGAAAAATATGAAATTTCAAAAAAAAGTTAATTTACAACCAAATAGTTGAATTTTCAACAAATATGATGAATCTTCAACCAAAAAAAAAAATAATTTTCTACTAAGTATTTGAACTTTAAACCAAATAGTATATTAAAAAAAAAGAATATTCACAACGAAACATATAATAGTTGATATTACAAACAAAAAAGATTTTAATTTGAAATAAAAAACATTTGAATTCAACCAAAACAGAAGAATTTTCCAGAAAATAGTTAAATCCTCAACCACAACAGCTTGAAATTCAATCAAAGAATTATATTCATAATAAAAAAAGGATGAATTTTCAACCAAGAAGATTATGTATCTCCAAAAAAAAAAATTATTTTTAACCAAATACATGAATTTTCAACATGAAAGTTAAATTTCAACCAAATTGAGAAATTTTCAAAACAAAAATACAAATTTTCTAGAAAACAGTTGAATTTTCGGCCGACAAATATGAACTTTCAAAAAAAAGTTAATTTACAACCAAATAGTTGAATTTTAAACAAATATGATGAATCTTCAACCAAAAAAATAATAATTTTCTACCAAAGAGTTGAACTTTAAACCAAATAGTATATTTTTCAACAAAAAAAAATAATTCTCAATTAAGCATATAATAGTTGATATTACAACCAAAAAAGATTTTAATTTGAAATAAAAACATTTGAATTCAACCAAAACAGAAGAATTTTCCAGAAAATAGTTAAATCCTCAACCAAAACAGCTTGAAATTCAATCCAAAAATTATATTTATAATAAAAAAAGGATGAATTTTCAACCAAGAAGATAATTTCTCTCCAAAAAAAAAGTTAATTTTCTACCCAAAAATATGAATTTTCAACAAAAAAGTCAATTTACAACCAAATAGTTGAATTTTCAACTAAAATGATGAATCTTCAATTTTAAAAACTGAATTTTTCACAAAGTAGTTCAACTTTAAACCAAATAGTAGATTTTTCAACAGAAATATAAGAATTCTCAACAAACCATGTAATAGTTATTATTATTTCAACCGAAAACTATTATAATTTATAATTAAAAACATTTCAATTAAAAAAATCTGCCCGCTTCGCGGGCACATTCTCATCGCGCGCTGCGCGCGGGGCTCGCTTCGCTCGCAAGTTTGAGCGCGCCTAGGGCGCGCAACTGTTGGATCTCGCGCTTCGCGCTCGATTATGTATGCACCTCGCGCTACGCGCTCGGGCGTATCTACATCGCGCTTTACGCTCGGTTGCTCTAGATTTTTGAACTTCGTGTTCGACTTCGATGAAAAGAAAAAGTTTGTTTGCAAATATTATAAAATTATCAAAACCTCTACATATTAAGTGATTGTTAAATTTGGTTTTATTTTAGACTGAAAAGGAACTTCATTTACTCAAGGTTCTATCGACCTTAAGGAACACATTCTCATCCAGACACTCGCGCTTCGCGCTCGATATTTGATTTGAAAATCATTTGAACCTTGCGTTCCACGCTCGGTTCTGTGCATTTGATTTTTCTATTTTCAATGCTGTTTTTTACGAATAAAACAAAAACTACGCGTCATATCAAAAAGTGAATGATAAGAAATTTGTAGATCTTTTTTGGGTGCACAATTTTTGTGGAATGATCTTTTCTCGTATCTTGCATAGTTTCACAGCAAAATGGAATTTTTGATTATTTTTTTGTGCGATCAAAATTTGAATTTTTTATTTTTCAAAAAATTCAAAAAGTTGTTACGAAAATATTATAGGGTGTTCAAAAAGCAACGTTTTTCTCCTCTTGACTTTTTTTCATATCGTGCGTTTTTCGGCTTAAAATGTACATTTTCGTTTGTTTTTTGGAATTTTGAAAATGCTATAACTCCAGTAATTTTTGTTTTATCACGAAAAGTCATTAGAATATTTTGTTCGTCATTTTGCGTACTACTAATAACCATACATAGAATTTTTAAATCTTCAAAAAAAGTGGTCTCAAAAATTTTCAAAATGTGCTCACTTTTTGAATTTTCATCCAAAATAGCTGGTTAACGAACTCGTTCTCTATTTTTCGGCCATAAAAAAGTGTGCCAAAGCTCAATCAAATCTGATCATTTTTTCGAAAGTTATCGTGGCTACAGACAGACAGACAGACAGACAGACAGACTGACAGACAGACAGACAGACAGACAGACTACAGACTACAGACAGACAGACACCTTCGTAAAAATCGTTTTTTCTAGCTCAGGGGGTCTCAAAACGTGGAGATTTGATGAAAACCGACTATGTCAAATTTTACATAAAACCAATACCTTCTCATTAGAATGAGAATGTAAAAAAAGAAGAATTTTCACAAAATAGCTGAATCCTCAACCAAATCAGCTTAAATTTCAATCAAACAATTCCATTTTTAACAAAAATGGATGAATTTTCAACCAAGAAGATTCCAACAAAAAATAGAATAATTATATTTTCACTTGAAAGAATGAATTTAAAAAATGAATTTTGAACAAAATAGTTACATTTTCAACGGAAGAGATGAATTTTTAACTGAAATGATGAATCTTCTACAAAAAAGAAGAACTTTTCACAAAACAGTTCAACATTCAACCAACCAGTTGAATTTTCAACTAAAAAGGATAAATTTTCAACGAAAAATGGAATAGTCAAATTTCCACTTAAAAAAGTTAATTTTCAACCAAAACCGAAACGAATTTTACAAAAAAGAGTTAAATTTTCAACCGAAGAGATGAATCTTCTACTAAAAAAAATGAATTTTTAACACAATAGTTCAACTTTCGATCAGGGAATAGAATTTTTAACAAAATAGTTAAATCCTCAACCAAACAGATGAATTTTGCAAGAAAGTAGATTAATTTTCTACCGAAAAAGACCAATTTTCAACAAAATACATGAATTTTCTATCAAATAGATAAATTTTTAACTTATAAATGATAAATTTCCAACCAAAAATTGAATAGTTCAATTTTCAAATAAAAAAATCAATTGTTAGAAAAAGAAAAATTAATTTTCAACAACATAGGTGAATTTTCAACCAAAGAGGTGGATTAAAAAAAAAATTAATCTTTAGCAAATTAGTTCAACTTTCAACCAAGTAGCTGAATTTTTAACCAAAAATAGACTAATTTTCAAACAAATAGCTGAATTTAAAAAAAAAAAAGAATTTTCCATGAAAAACTTAATTTTCTATCATACTGTTGAATTTTCAAGCCAAAAAGACAAATTTTCAACAAAATACATGAATTTTCTATCAAATAGATAAATTCTCAACTTATAAATGATAAATTTCCAACCAAAAATTGAATAGTACAATTTCCAAATAAAAAAATCAATTTTTAGAAAAAGAAAAATTAATTTTCAACAAAATAGATGAATTTTCAACCAAAGAGGTGGATTTAAAAAAAAAATGATTTTCAGCAAATTAGTTCAACTTTCAACCAAGTAGATGAATTTTTAACACTAATTTTTAAACAAATAGTTAAATTAAAAAAAAAAAATCCATAAAAAAGTTAATTTTCTATCATACTGTTGAATTTTCAAGCCAAAAAGACAAATTTTCTAAAAACATTTAAATTTTCTGCCAAAAAATATGAACTTTCAAAAGAAAGCTAATTTACAACCAAATAGTTGAATTTTTAACAAAAATGGATGAATTTTCAACCAAGAAGATTAATTTTCTGCTAAATAAGACGAATTTTCAACAGGAAAAGATCAATTTTCAATCAAAAATATCAATCTCCTACCAAAAATAGAATAATTATATTTTCACTTGAAAGAATTAATTTAAAAAAAAATGAATTTTGAACAAAATAATTACATTTTCAACCAAAGAAATAAATTTTTGAATGAAGTGATGGACCTTCCACAAAAAGAAGATCTTTTCACAAAAGAGTTCAACATTCAACCAAACAGTTGAATTTTCAACTAAAAAAGAGAAATTTCCAACGAAAAATGGAAAAGTCAAATTTCCACTTAGAAAAGTTAATTTTCAACCAAAAATGAAACGAATTTTCAAAAAAGAAAAGAGTAAAATTTTTAACCGAAGAGATCAATCTTCAGTTAAAAAAAAAAAAAATTTAACACATTTGTTCAACTCTCGATCAGGGAATAGAATTTTTAACCAAACAAGATGAATTCTGAACAAAAAATATAATAGTAGACCTTTCAACCCAACCAAAATTAACTTTTAACTAAAAAAATCTGTTTTTTTATTGGGTTCTATTTATGCTGTTAATTTATTTCAAGGGATTTCTACGGATTTTAATAATTCAAGGAGAGAAGATGAAGCGAGAGTAGGACTTTAGGACTTTTAATAATTTAAAAGATTTTAGGTGATTTTCCAAATGTCGATGGATTTCAACCAATTATAACAGATTTCCAAGATTTTAACATATTTGAAAGATTTCAAGAGTTTTTAATATATTCTCAAAGGTATCAAGAGATTTCAAGAGATTCTGAAATATTTTCATACGGATTTCAAATAAATTTTAAGAGATATTTAAAGGTATAAAGGGAATTCACAAATTTCTGCTGTGTAAAGTTTGTTTTTGCAGAATCGCTTCTTCTACACTAATTCTGTCAGAGTCTAAATAATTTTACCTCAATTTATTGGCAAACCCTTTTTATTTAACATTTTTTAAATAAAAATGCATTAAATATCAGCAATGTTAGAAATACATGAAAATTTTTGGATTATTTCTTTTCCTATTTGGAAAATGTAATAATCTAAATAGATTGGTTCAGAATCACCCATAAATATTTTTCTTTTATTTATTTCAATACTGATCATTCTAGAATTATTTTCTACATAGTGATTTTCTACAATGAATTTCCTATAATCCATGGAATATTTTGCAATCTGACTTGACTATAACTTCAAAATGACATTGTGAGAAAAGCAGCTGAAGCAAAATAAAAACCCCAGTTTTTCTCTATAATTTCGAGTACTACCCCTCAAATTGCCTGGGGAAAAGAATGTTTAGAATGAGATTGAAATGAGATATAATTCAGATATATAAGAATAAGAAAATGAATGATCTTATTATATCCAGAGAAGAAACACGGAAGCTTTTCAGCAATGAATCATTTTTATATGACAAGAAGACTGAAGAGGACCTTGCGAAGTCTCGTATTTCTTCGTCCAATTATGCCTGTCCTGAAAAAGGAGGAAACGGAAAATCCTTCTCTTTATAAGAGTCGATGGAAGGTCTCGAAGTCTCCATTATTTTCCCCCACGGTTATTAACGAGAAGTCGAGCAATCGTGTCGAATCGGTCGAGTCTTTTATGAATCGCCGAGTAAATATAGGGAAGCTTTCTTCTTCTCGATATCTTCGACTTGACGTGTGACAGGCTGAGGAAGTTACGAGATCGAGGGAGAGGAAATTAGAAGGAAGAAGATGGAAATCAGAACCATAAAACAGAGAACGAGATGGGTTGAGGGGTGAAAATACGCATCCAATTAAATCCTTTCGCCGACTTGATACTTGACGTGGACGCCAACTGGAAGACAACAGGAGGAATGTGGGAAAGTTCAGAGAGGCTAGACATTGACCTTTCTTTAGCACGAGTTTTAGGATGTAGGAGTGAAGGGTAGCTGTAAAATTATCGTTGCTTTTACAACACTTTCATTTTATGGTGCCGGTATAAATATTGATGTTGCAGAATGTTTCTTACGTTCTTAAAAGCTGCACGGAGAATATTTGTCTGTTAAATTTTACATAAATTAGTTTGGTAAACGGAGGACATTACGGTGTTATATTAAATTTTCACTTTCAGTCATGTAAAATCAAATAGGGTAATATTTGATGTTAAAATATAAATTCATTATAATTTAATTCGCGATTCAGTAAGAATTAATACAACTAGATAATAAAGATTACCTGACAGTTGTGTAAAATTATATGTCGATTACCTACCAGTTAGGTAAAATGAGTCGAACTGTTAGGTACAGTTTGAACCAAAGAAAACAAAGTCTACCTCTCTAAATATGTGAATTCTACATCCCAGTCATGTAAAATTTCGTGCGCCAGCAGAAAAAAACATTCTTGCTACAAACAGATTCTGTGGAAGGTCATCCACTACTACACACATGCTTACACACATCACACAATACATAAGTATATTGTTGGTACATATATACAATTTAAGTTAAACAATTACATTAAACTACAATACATTACATACGATACAGTCGCACGCTGTTAACGATATTAACACACTGAGAAAAATGGATCATACGAACTGGATAATAGAATGAAAGAATAATACCCCGTATAGAAAAGTATATTAGCGCGTATAATCTATAATATTTTTCTAATATATGAAGATGTTACCAAATATAATCTCTAAATGTTAAATTCTTATAATCTTCAGGCATTAAATTGTAACATTTCAGATTTTAAAATATCCAGGCGTCTGTGTAGTCTCAGATGGTACGGTGCATCGTGGCGCGTGTCATATGCATTGAAACAAGTAATAATTAAGTTATGAAATGATTATTAGTGATAAATCACACGTGATTTAGATTTTGAAAATGGGTAAGTTTATATTTTTTTCATCACACATCACTGCCACTTGTACAAATAAAGAAACTTAGCCTCCTTTACTTTCGTTTTTGTAGTCTTATGATAGCCACTTTCCTGCTTATTGTGTGTTTAAAAAATTGAAATATGTTTTCAGTTCTACTTCCGAGCTCGTCTAGCAAATTTTGGTATAGGTTTATAAATACGTTTGCAAAAATTATTATATATATATATATATATATATATATATTGTAACTGCTAGATTTTAGCCAAGTTAACTTTTATAAACAATACTCCGGATTGTTTAAACAATATAATAAAATTCAATAAGGTTGCGCATGGAGGAAGAATAAGATCGACTTTTTTCATCTATAAACGGTGTTTATTCACCAAAACCTACTCTGCTCTAATTTTACAATAAAGTTTGTTCCTAGCATCTGCTAAACTTATTTTCTAATTGTCGACAATAAATGAATATTCTTATTTGCAATATGAAAACTCCTTATAATCAAAATCTTAACTTTCTACTTTTTCAGGATATTTAATCTCAATCTTATAAATCTAGAAATCTCATAGGATTTTCGCACTTAATTTTCTAATGATATTTTTCGAAATATGTCTGTTCGTAATCTTTCTTAGATACTATCAGTCTCGTGGGACTATAACTCAAATCAATCTTTAAAACTCGGGTTCATTGACCACGTATAACTTAAATTCTATAAATCTCATATGGTTTAAATAATAATTTTTCCAAATTGGATTTTCATAATCTCGCAAGATATTCTTAAAATTAATGCTGTTTATTTGAGCTCAAATCAAAATAGAAAATATTCTTTGGTGGCCAGGATTCTTTCCTGTGCAGACCGTCCCGTAGGAAATTTAACATTTAATGGTGGCAATAGCCTACTTGTTTTCTAACTCAAAAATTCTTCTTAAAACACGGCGTCTGCAAAGCAAAGACCCGATGTTTTACTTTTCTTTTATTTATTCGCAGTAGCGATCTCAATTGAGAGTAATGATAATACTCAGCTTATAAATACAATGGCTAATCTGCCTAATAATAATCTATCATAAATCAGGTAAGAGGGTCCCGTAGACGTAGAGTCGTAGACTCTACTCTTCCATTCGCAATTCGAAAAAGGGGCCTGAGTCGAGTCGCTCTCGACTACAGGTGCGTTCCTACCTGCCCGTAAAAGAGACAAGGAAAGGTATCAAATAAAGGACACTGCCAAATATTCTGGAATTTACCAGTTTAGAGCGGTGCAACCGAATTGAGCGCACGGTCAACCACCCTCACTTTTCTCTTTCCGAAATGAGCGCAGCGGCCAGTATGTATTTTCCAGTAGTTCCTAATTACGCCTAGGGACCGAGCCCCCTCCACTACTACTCGTTCCCTCACTACACAACCTCCCTTTACTTAAAGCGACTACTATGTCAAGAATTGTAGGCTGTAGGTGATTTTGAATTGTAAATTCCTTGTTCAGCCCTCTGTGCGTCAGAGTTGCTAACAATCGATTAGATTTTTAATTCGATTAGACCTTAATTATCAATTAGCTTATAATCCTTAATGTTACAAATTTTCATTGAAATTTAAATTTAATTTTGAATTAAATTTTATTCAATTGGCGATTAAAATTTAATTTTTAATTACATTTTTTTCAATAGACAATTAAAATCTATTTTCTAATTGAATTTGGTTTAAATTTAAAATTAAAAATTAATTTTTAATCGAATTTTGCACTCGATTTGGTCCAAATTGTAAACTTCTGTACATTATGTTTAACACTATTATATGAAATGTTCGAAAATAAATTTTTGTATGAGGAAGCAATTATTCTATTCCAGACGAAATGTATCTTTTTCTTGATATCCATACAACATTTTATTTGATAACAAATAAATTAATAATTTTATTATTTGACAACAGACGATTGGATTAAAATTTTAATTAGAAATAGTTAAGTTTTAATCGTCAATTTGAACAATTACAATTAAAAATTAAATTTTAATTGTCAATTAGAATAATTTTAATTAGAAATAGTTAAGTTAAGTTTTAATCGTCAATTTGAACAATTACAATTAAAAATTAAATTTTAATTGTCAATTAGAATAATTTTAATTAGAAATAGTTAAGTTAAGTTTTAATCGTCAATTTGAACAATTCCAATTAAAAATTAAATTTTAATTGTCAATTAGAATAATTTTAATTAAAAATAGTTAAGTTAAGTTTTAATCATCAATTTGAACAATTCCAATTAAAAATTAAATTTCAATTTTCAATTTAAAAAATTTTAAGCAGAAATTAAATTTTAATTCTCAATTAGAAAAATTTTAATTAGAAATAAACTTTTAATTCTCAATTAGAAAAATTTTAATTAGAAATAAACTTTTAATTTTCAATTAGAAAAATTTTAATTAGAAATTGAATTTCAATTTTCAATTAAAAAAATTTTGAATTGAAATTCAATTTCTAATTTAAATTTTTCTAATTAAAAATTTTCTAATTGAAAATTAAAAGTTTATTTCTAATTGTATTGTATATTTAATCTCTCCCTTTTACGGGTTTGAGGGCCTCCGCTCCCTGTACATATATTTACATTTCATCCTTAACCTAACTTAACCGCTGCTTATATTCTAATGTTTCGCCTTACTTTAATAACAATAATATTATAACTATTGGTTCTTAAACTTCTACAAATGAGCGATCTTCCAGGGCTTCCGTTTTCTCTTACCATAAAATACATTTTTACCGATTTAAAAATTAAAAATTTTTTCTAGTTACTTTCCTTTAAACAGGATCACCCGTTTGGCTCTGCCCTGCTCCCTTGCTTTCTCTCACTTCTTCCAGTTTTTTCATCCACGTCACTCCCTGTCCATTACCATCCAAAATCCATCTTACACATTCATCCACACTCAACTGTCCATCTTCCTCCCCTGTACACCTCTCTAACACATGTGCCCATGACTCCATTTCGTATCCACATACTCTGCACAGATTGTCCTCTTCATCCATCCAATATCTACAGGATCTCACTCCTTCTCCCATTCTAAACCGTACCACTCTATTCCATTTGTCTTCCTTTTTTATTTTTTGCAAATATTCTGGTTCCGCTAACCCTTTGACCATCATATACCATCTATTGTACTTCGAATCCATAATCTTTATCCATCTCTCTTCTCCTTGTTTTACTAATAGCTCTAACTCTATGTTCTCCCACTCCAGTACCCCTTCTTGTATATCACAAGCCCTCCTCATTATTTTCCTTTCTTCCTCCCATTTCGAATTTCCCAAATTGCCTCTCGTCTCCTTATTCCGAACTTCGTCCAAGCACACTTGTGCTATTCTGCTCCCTTCTCCCCTTTTCAGTTTCTCTTCAAACTTCCAGGCTCTCTTAATTTGTCTAGTTACCATTTTTTCCCTTCCTATTTCTTCCCTTAACATGTATCCTGGGCAACTCCAACTAACCCCCATTACCCATCTCAGAAATCTCTCATGCATGCTTTCCACTTTCCTATATTCCTTCCATCCCCAGACCTCCACTCCATAACACAACACCGCCCAAACCAACGCATCAAACATCCAAACCCTCATTCTCCAATCGTCATTGAACCTTCTCTTTCCTATACCCCATACTTGGCCCATTACTTTACTCGCACATTCGATTCTTTTCCTCACCTGTACCTCATTTCCCCCTCCTGCCTCAAACCAAAAACCTAAGTAACAGAACTCCTCCACACTTTCCACTGTGTGTCCGTTCATCTTCCAAACGTAACCTATTTTGGACTTTCTATTTCTGAAGCACATCACCTTGGTCTTCCCTACGTTCACCGTCAGTTCTTTTGTTCCCACATACTCTTCGAAAATTCTTATCATTAGGTTCATCCCCATCTCATCGTCTGCTAATAGAACTACGTCGTCCGCGTACGCTAGAGAATATAGTTTGCTATTACCCAAAATCGTCCCCCCTTTCCCTTTCTCCTTTAGCTTCTCCTCTAAATCTGCCAGCAGCATATTAAATAGTAGCGGACTCAACGGGCACCCTTGCCTTAGACCTCTTCCTGTCCAGAAAACCTCCCCCTTTTTCCCCCCTATCTTCACCCTAATCCTGGTTTCAGTAAAAATTTCCTTTATCCTCTCCACCAACCCTTCTTCTATTCCCCTCTCTTTCATTGCCTGCCATAGCACTTTTCTATTCACTGAGTCAAAAGCTGCTTTAAAATCTACGAACAAGGCGACTAATTTCCCTCTTTTTCTCCCTAAGTTTCTGTTAACCAAGTAGTTGAGTACGTAAATGTTATCTATTGTCCCCATCCCTTTTCTAAATCCCGTCTGATTGTGTGGAATACTTTGTTTCTCTTCTATCTGATTCTCTAACCTTTTTCTTAGAATTTCTGCGTATATTTTATAACCCACTGGCATGAGAGTGATCCCTCTGTACTCTTCTACCTTCTTACCATCCCCTTTCTTGACAAGCGGTACCACCAGCCCTGTCATCCACTCCTCCGGCCACCCTTCTCCTTTCCAGACCTTGTTGCAGATCTTCCACATCCCTTCTCTAATCCCTTCTCCTCCATACTTTATTGCTTCGTTCTCCATACCATCCTCTCCTGTAGCCTTGTTTCTTTTCAGTCTATCTATCGCCTGATCCACTTCTTCTCTTGTTATTTCGTTCCCTTCTTCCATTTCTCCCTGGACTATCCTTCTATTTTCCCCTTTCATCCTATTTTGTTCTCCCCCTAACAGACCCTTAAAATAATCCGTCCACTCGCCCATTTCTATTTCTTCATTCACGCCCTTCCTTCCTCCTCTTTCCCTATTTATCACATCCCAGACCCTACCTTCTTTGATCGCTTTTTCTACTTCTTCCTTGTATTTCTCCTTTCCCTTTTGCTTTTTCCTTTCCAGCATCCTTTCATGTTCTCTTTTTCTCCTGTTGTACTCCGCCTTCTCTATTTCTCCTTTCCTCCATTTTCTTACACACTCTTTCATTCTCTCTTTACTCTCCCTGCATTCCTCGTCCCACCAGCCTCTCTTTCCCTCTTCTCTTCCTTCTTTTGTACCTACCTCCGCCCTTACCTTCTCAATCGACCCTTTCAACCTTTCAATTAACGAGTCTACTCCCTCCTCCTTTTCATACCTAACATTCTGCGTTTCCATTTTTTGTTTAAACTCTTTTAATTTATCTACCCCCCAGACTCCCATTTTCGTGTTCCTTTCTCCCCCTCTTTCCTTTCTCCCTCTGCCGCGCTTATGGACGCCACCTTTCAGTGTAGCTATCACTGGGAAGTGCTCAGACCCTATCTCATTCCCCACATTCATACTGCCTATCATATTCCTCATTCTTTCTTCCGCCAGGATGTAGTCTATTACTGTTTCTCCCTTACCTATAAATGTGATTTCTCCTTTTTCATCTCCTTTCATGTTGCCATTACAGATAAACCATCCTGTTTCTCCTATTACGTCTAGTAACCTCCTCCCCTCCCGATCTATCTCTCTATGTTTGGAGCTCCTTATGTAGGTTTCCTTTTCTTCATCCCAAGTCCCTCCCCCTTGCTCGCCAGTCCAGGCATTCAAGTCACCTCCTATCAAAACCAACTCTTCCTTCTTTTCCTCCATCCATCTCCTTATTACTCTCCAACCTTCCTCTTCCCCTCTTCTTCTATATACACAAACCACCGCTATTTTGACTTTTCCAATTATTATCCTTCTTACCATTGTACCATCCTTTTCCTCCATGTCCTCCTCTATTCTCCCTTTTATTGACAATTCTTTTCTCACCCCTGAGACCATGCCGCCCATCCCTCTACCTTTAACGTGTTCCTTTCTTGCTTCTTGCATTGTCCACACATAACCTTTAGGTAATCTCCTTTTCACCCCCTTCCAATCCTTCTCATCGACCCAGGTTTCACTCATCATAATCACATCCCACTTTTCTAACTCCCGCAAAAAACCTTCATTCTTGTTCTTCAAGCCTGAAACATTCCAGAAAGCTATTTTCACGTTTTTCTCCTCCCTTCCCTCACCTATCCTGCTCACTTTTCTTCCGCCTTGCTTTTTGGAAACCCCTCTGTTTGATCTCTAACCTCTTTTGCATCTTCCTTTTTTCTACCTTTCTCAACTCTTTTTCCCTTTTCCCTTATTTCTTCTAATTCCTCGTCCCAGAACCATTCCTCCCCATTTATCCATAATCTGTCTCTCCCTATCCATACCATGCGCCCCTTTTTCCTCTCAACCCATGCCCTCTGCTCTATCTGCCATTTCCTTTTCCTCTCCCTCCAAGTCAAATCCTCTTCAATTCTTTCCCTTCTTCCTTTCAATAATTTTTTGTTCTCCATAATTTTCTTTTTTTCGTCCTCACTCCCTACTTTTACTATAAACATTCCTTCTTTTCCTTCCTTCGTCCCACCTATTCTCTTAACTCCTTCTACCCTTACCTGAACTCCAATATCTCTCAAAAGATTTTTGATTTCCACTTCCCCTTTTTCACTCTCTACTGTCAATCCCTTAACTACTATGTTATTTTTTCTCTTTACCCTTTCTTCCCCTTCCAATCTCCTTTCAATGTCACTTAGTCTCTTCTTTAATCTTTCATTCTCATTTTGCACGTTCCTACTGCTCCCTTCTCCTATTTCCGCACCCTCTGTTTCTTTCCCCAGATGCTCATTCCTCATTTCTAAGTTGTTTACCCTTTCTTCCAACTGTTTTATCTGACTATTTCTCTTTTCGTCATCCTCTTTCTGTCTATTCTCTATACTCTCTAATTTACCCCATACCTTGTCCTTCTCCTCTTTCCAGAGTTTATCCCACTCTTCCCACTTTTCTCTTACTTTTCTCACTTCCCCCCTTACGTCTTTCCCCTGCCTATTCATATCATCTAGTCTCTTCCTTGTTTCCTCTCTGAACCCTTTTATGAGAGCCTCTAATTTTTCAAAAATTCCTCCGTCCCCCCTATCTCTTTCTGGTGTTTTTCTTTTAGTGAGTTTAGTCCTAACCTTCTTGCTTTCCTTGTCCCTTTCTACATCGTCCCCTTCCTCTCTTTTTCTTTTTTCTTCCCCTTCACTACTAGTCGCGCTCACTTTTTTTCGCCATTCGTCCAAACTCCTATTCGAACCCGCGCTGCCTAGCTTGTTAAGCCGCTGTAGGTTAGAGGGCCTCCCGCGTTGATGGCCCGTACCTGAATCCCTTCGCTCTGGCGTCGAAACCCTGGTCGGCGTATCTAACGTCTCTTCACAGCTACTGTCAACATCCCCCTTCTCCCCACTAACCGCGCTCTCAACCTCCTCACCTCTTGTTTCATCATTTACCTGCCCTCTGGCGCCCGATTGTGGGCTTCGTACCGTCGGCATCCTAGTATCCTACCTTGCCCAGTATTCCGCGACGTTTCCCGCTCTTTACTCGCCTACCCCTTACCCCGCAACTAGTTTTCTACTCCTAACCTCAAAACTCACGCGCTACAATTTCCCTTTCTCACAACTTACTTTCACACTTTACACCCTTGCCTTCACTCACCCTTCTTCCTTTACCCCTGATCTCCTCACTCACTGCCCTTTCTGCATCCACACACGCTGATTCCCTTCACCAAAGCCAAAAAACCAACACTTGACACAAAAGAGTTCTCTCACGATCGGTACCGAAAACGGAAGCCAGTTTATTTCTAATTAAAATTTTTCTAATTGATAATTAAAATGTAATTTCTAATTGAGAATTAAAATTTAATTTCTACTTAAATTTTTTTCATTGAAGATTGAAATTCAATTTCTAATTAAAATTTTTCTAATTAAAAATTTTCTAATTGAAAATTAAAAGTTTATTTTTAATTAAAATTTTTCTAATTGATAATTAAAATTTAATTTCTACTTAAATTTTTTTAATTGAAAATTGAAATTCAATTTCTAATTAAAATTTTTCTAATTAAAAATTTTCTAACTGAAAATTAAAAGTTTATTTCTAATTAAAATTTGTCTAATTGATAATTAAAATGTAATTTCTAATTTAAATTTTTCTAATTGAGAATTAAA
>CAKNYM010045293.1:0-14078 GCA_932195095.1 Andricus curvator
ATATATACACACACACACTTTTTTATTCCTACTTTAAGTTGTGTCAATCCCTGGGTAGATTTTATCAGTCACCCCTTCGGGAGAGTTATATAGATGGTCTGATACAACGCCCGAAAGAAATCGTATTTCTTTTGAGATATGGATAGACACTTAAAGAGGAAATAACGGATAAAGAGCCTTTCAGATAGCAAGAAATCTAGAGCGGAATCGTAAATTTGGAAGCAAATAAAAGAGTCTTTCACGGAAATTTATGGTAAAACGATTTTAATAATTACCGAGAACACTGGAGTTGAAAATAATTACAAAAAATGAACTGATTTAATAAAATCCTGATTTTGTTTCAAACAAATCGGATTTCGATTAAAAATGACTCCAAATTAGATCAATTTGAACATAAATCCTGTTCATTTTATACAGAAGCTGACTCTTGTGAAACATGTTACACGGAAGCGAGGCTGCAGCCTCGTTTCCTGCTTTGAGAGCCGAACCCGCAGCCGCGCCAGCGTGGCTAACAAAACTGCAGTGTTGGAACATAAGACAATCATGATACTATCTGAGCCACGATGACTCCCTTGGTATGAAATTTGTTGCATCTTATTTTGAACAATGAATATTTTCATCGTGCCTTCATTTCTTTTTCTGTTTCAAAAATGTTCAAAAATGTACACTGAATTCAACGTACGTTTGAGGATCGACATTTCACATTGTTGAATGTAGCGGATTATTTAATAGATGGTTGCTTCGCTATTAGAGTTTAGCAACGACTTTGATAGGAAGTGTCGCAGCTGATTACTCAAACTGTCGTTTGTTGTTACAAACTCTCGCACGATGGTTTCCGAAATCACACAAAAACCGTTAATATTCTATGTCAGCACTTCAGGCTACAAATAGAGTAAGTTAAGTAAGCAGATTGTATTTTGTGAGTTACTGCGCTAAGTTGATTAATTATCGTCCTATAGATATTTATCAAAATTCCTTTCAAGTAGGAGAATAACATAATTATATGTTCTGATCAAATTTCTCATGGCATGGCACAACATACGAAAACTTAAAATTGTGCATCCTATACATTGATTTTGAAATGTCTAGTTTACACAAAAATAAAACTTTCCAATATTACCAGAAGATTAACTTCAAACTCAAAATGTATATCTGATTTACTAAAGAGAACTATTTAAGTAAAGAAAAAAAATTATTATATAAAAATAATCATGTACAACAAAAGCAATTTATTATGATATAATTTTTTAGTACGCACACATTTTTTAAGGTAAATAATTTTATTGTATACTAAATTTCATCGGAAAATGTACAGAACTCCGAAGCAGCAATTAAAAAAATTGTCAAATTCACAACTTCGATAGAAATTGAGATTTTTAACAATACGAGTTCATAAATTCTTTAAATACAAGTTTATTAACTTTTGATATTTTTGAATCTTCATATATAGAATAAAGCAGAAATGATAAAAAGATTACTGACAATTTTTAATAATGCCGAAAGTGATTAAGAAACATTTTTTAGTAGACATACATTTTTAGAGGCACATATTGATTGTTTAAGCACAGTGTAGCTTTTCAGAGCCAATGTTATTACAAATGAATAATTAAACAAATGAAGACAATTAAACTCATTTTGTAACTTCTATGATATACTATATGTATTTTATGCATTCAGGTAAATAAGGTATCTCGTATGAATTTTCGAAATATGAGTTAGCTATAATTGAACTTTGATTCGATTCAATTAAATTTCACTAAACTTGCAGTAAAGGGTAAAAACTCAAATGGGCGAGAGGGTCCCCTTCCAAAATGTCAGAAACCCACATTAAAAATCAAAAATTAAAAAAATTTGACAAAAATAAAATTTTTTAAGTATACCTGAACAATTTATATATTTTGTAGATTTTGTCCATATACAATATTTTCTTTCATAAAAAATACCATCATTAATAGCATTACGGGATTATTTGAAGTATAATTTAATCTCTTTGTGCAAGACCGTTTCTTTTGTCCGTATAACATGGCGAATTAAAACTATAATTATTAGTAACTGAAAATCACTGTTTTCAAATGTGAAACTTTTCTTCATCAGATTCGTTTTAAAGTTCAGTTCTCAGAATTTATAAAGTTGAAGTGTTGTGAAAGTTCTAGCCTTCCGTATATTGAATTGTTTTCAAACTGTGGATTTAAATAATTTTGTAATTCTTTTATATTTAAAGATTATATTTTAAAAAGATGTTAAAAAGTAGGAATTAAAATATTGAGCAATATTTCAATTGTATCTTCATATAACATCAAATGCTCGAAATACGAAGTTACAGAGCAGCTCAGCATTGTAAATTCGAATTGAAACCTATTTTCGCAAGGGAAATATTGGGGTCAGGAATAAAGCTGATTTCAAAATCGATTATGCAACAATTTTGGTTACCGTCCATTTTACTGATGTGAGTAGACACTCATTTAAAAATAAAATGGTAGGTACACAAGTTCAAGAAATTCAGATTTTCCAGTTATGACACCACTGACGGTTTGGATAATCCTTTATTTTTGAACAAAATTTATTCCACATTTCAAATGCATAAAGAAATAAAAATTATTTGAAAACAAATAAGAATTTAATTAAAAAAATCTTTTAATTCTTAACATTGTACATTTTGTTGAATCCGATTTTATCCGACTGCACAATTTATCAGTCTCAAGAAAACACAAGCAAGAAAATATTGCTGTATCGCGAAGTTTCGAATGGAAATAAGAGATCTCTTCTGTTCTATTATCCAGGTTACATAGTCTACTCGGGCCAGCGCGTTCTCAGTTAATCAGAAATAATGCAAAAAATTGCGAGAAAATCTGGACAAATTGCCCCGAAATTTCAGAATGGACAGCTTGCAGTTCTCACCTAGCTATTAATACGGAAAATTTCAATGTTATTCCATATAAACATGGTCTTTTTATACATCTATATTAAAGTTAAAACGTTGAATATTCCAGAGTGAATTAATTTAAGTAAAAAAGCAGTAATTTATAATAAAAAGAACACAAAATGTCCATAAGAAAAAATGCAACAAAAGAACAATACATTCTTTATGTTCTTTTTATTAAAAATTATTGTTATTGTAAACTTAATCACAGCTGAGGTTAGGAATATGACTTTAAGTATTTAAAGTGTAGCACGCCATAAGTCACAGGTGTGAGTTAGGCTTCCACAAGACGTTGGAAAGGGGTAGGGGTTTGAATTACATTATTTCTGTGACCAGTCACAGGCCACAGTGGGCCAGGAGATCCGGTTCCGCGGAGTTCAACTACTTTTGGACAATTTTAAAATATCAGTGTGTTCAATATGATGTATACTCCACGGTAGGGGTGCTCACTTTTGCCCGTTCTCATAAATAACATAAAAATCGCAGGTGACAGAGTCAGCGTTCGAGCGCCAATACCTCTCCCGACGTGCCTCTACCTGAGTTGCGAGAGGCGCCGCACACACACGCATGTCTGGTGTTTCGCTGTACTTTTCACTTGTTTCTTAGTATTTACTCCGCTTCGAAATCTTATCATATGTTACAAAATAGACTTTTTTTGTTGAATTTTTTTTCTTTTGGATTCGATTATATTGCATATAATGTCGACATTAACCAAAGGAAAAATTATTGAGTTCTAATGAATCATGACTTGGATGCGACTATTCGCTACATTGTATCGAAACTGATTTTCAATATTAAAAATATTCCAGAATCAGACGTAATATCTTTTAATGATCAGTATATAATATCGCTCAAATATAAGAGTGATGCAAAATTTCAAGTTGCGAACAGAATATCAGCAAGACTTGAGTTAAATAATGCTGAAAAAGAGTTTAACGTGAGAGGCTAGGGGAACTCACACAGAAAGCAGCCCGAACACCACAATGTTTATAATTGAAAATTAAACAAAGAAAACGCTGAAAACAAATTAAAATTAATAAAATTATTCGAAACCACCATGTTATGAGCCTATTACGCCCCCAGAAAAGTGAACGTTTAGATAGCCCTTTACCATACCGTCCAGGTAGCGGCAGTTAATTAGTTCCACAAATGGCCACTGAATAACCCTGGCGGACCGAACGACCGGAACAGATACGCTACAGCGTATCCTTATAGTATCCACATCGTATCCTCTCTGTATCATGCATGAAAAACTCATTAAAAAAGAAAGATTAACATTTCACTTGTTGAAATTCGGATTCTACGTGAAATTTTAAGTTAAAAGGTCACAGAGTAATTGCAATAGTTTTTCTTGCAACATTAAAAACTTTTAAGAAATATAATACTTATCGATGACGTGCGCTGCAGGCGACTTCAAACGCATCGTCGTTCAGTAGCAGTTAATAGGCGTTATCCGTCGACGATGCGTTTGAAGTCGCCTTCAGCCCACGTTATCGATAAGTATTATATTTTTTTAAAGTTTTTAATGTTGCAAGAAAAACTATTGCGATTACTCCGTGACCTTTTAACGCAAAATTTCACGTAGAATCCGAATTTCAACAAGTGAAATGTTCATCTTCCTTTTTTAATGAGTTTCTCTTGCATGATACGGAGAGGATACGATGTGGATACTGTGAGGATACGCTGTAGCGTATCCGCTCCGATCGTTCGGTCCGCCAGGGAACGCACAACGAATTTCATTAATTTACTGTAGACATATATATATCGAAACTTTACCTCGTACCGAACCACGTTGAAAATTTCGCGTCATACGAGATTACCAATCACAACCCAAACAGCTGAATCCCATAACAATCGTATGTTTTCATCTAATACAATAGAATCAGTGAAACCTTACCTGCAATCACGTCGCAGTAATAATTGCAGATCATGCAAAATCATGGAAAGGACAAATATGAGCTGGCCTTCGAGAAATTGGACAAACGGAGAAAACAAAACAGAAGCATGTTCGGAAGTGATCATCGTCACTATCAGAAAAACATTCACTTCAGAGGACGTTCTCGCACCATTTCGGTAAAGAGCCATCCAACGCTCACTCTTCTGGGAGCTCTACAGGCTCATAACATATTGGTTTCGAATAACATATCTTACACCACTCGTAGGGTTACACGTCATTGACCCCCCGCGGGAAACACGTGCCTAATTCTACTTGTAAATAATATATTATTATTGAACTAGTAACTAGTATTATTATATGCTAACTGAGGGCACAAGTGTTTCATTTTATGTACAAAATATTTTTTTAAATACTTTTTAACGCTTTCGTCCTTCATAATGGATCCGCCACTTGATTTTTAAAATTTTGACTCCAGATTCGGAAAAAGCGCCCTCGAAAACCCGTATATATCACGTTTCAAGTAGATCCAACAATTTTTTTGAAGTAATCGTCCGCCATATTGGATTCGCCATTTTGTTTTTTGAAATTATGACCTCAGTTTTGAGATTAGCGCCTTCAAAAACCACTAGATACCACGTTTCAAGGAAATCCAATAATTTTTTGAAATACTCGTCTGCCATATTGAATACGCCATTTTTTTTGTTGACATTCTGACGTCCGATTCGGAATCAGCGACCTCGAAAACCATGTATAGATGTCCTTAGATTTCATTTTTGTAGATTTTGATGTGTTTTCTGACTTTTGGGCACAGAACCGGGTCTCCTGGACCACTGTGCAGGGGTGCCTTCCCGCCCCCCAAGAGACATTGGGAAGGGGTAGGGGTTATTTGAACTAGATTATTTCTGTTACCAGTCACAGGGGAGCCTTCCCCCCACGAGACGTTAGAAAGGGATAGGGGTTTGAACAACATAATTTCTGTGACCAGTCACAGGGGTGCCTTCCTGCCCCCCCCCCACGATGCCCGCAAGCAAAGGTATGAAAATGTATTTAGTACATTTTTTAAATTGTTCTGAAAAATGAAAATTCTCGGTACAAATAGCCGGGCTGGGATCCCACAGCTATTCATCTCAAACTTTCGGTATAAATAGCCGATTCAACTTGCTGAGCTATTCACTACGAAATTCCGTGATTAATAGCCGATTGAACGATCTGGGCTATTCATCAAGAAATTTCGTGTTTAATAGACACTGAATTTTTATAAAGTACTGCGAATTTGCAAACATTAGTTTTCAGAAAATATTCCCTGAATCAAAAAAATAGATTGTTCTTTGTAAAAACGACAAAAAATGTCACATCTTAAATTCAGAAATGCACTTAGATTCAAAGTTGAACTTAAATTCAGAAAAATTTTACCTGTATTCAAGTTGATCTGAATTTACGCAAATCTATGGTTAAATTCTGAAGTTCAGTATTTTTTACTGTGTTAAACATTTTTTAAATAACTGAAGTTTAAATAAATGAAACATCCTAGATTTCTGGTTATAACCCACAGAAAATAAAGTGTATTATTTTGAATTTAGCATGTAATAATTATTAAATTAAATAATGATGTTCAGATGGAGCAAATTTTCATTGTTGTAAACAAATTTTTAGTTCATTTAGGGACATTATGTATTCGAATCTATTAGCAATAAGTGTTTCTTTATAATTAAAAGAAGCGTATTCTTGAGTGAAGAAAGAAAGATATTTCGTGTTTTTGTCACGATCTATCATAAATCGCTATGGTTAGAAATGATTTGGATTGAAAAGTAGAGAAGTTTATAGAATTATATTTCTGGTTGATAAATCAATGGAAATAATTTTCATTTGAAATGGTCACTCTATTCAGTTTGTACAGGACGCACTTGCATCGATACATCCGTAACGCGATTATCCTCGCTTCACTGGTTTATGCGATGACACAATTAATGTTCGGATCTCGTTACTAGGGAGCGTTACTGAGTACCAATTAACGACCCTCGTTTAAAGCTCTGACCCTTATGAATGGGGTGATTTTCTTCATTTTGTGTGGAAAGACTTATCACCGGAAAACGATTATTTTGTGAGTGAAATCACTTACACGTGATAACAGATACATCTTCAATCAAAGCTGTCGTAATGAAAATTGATTTTCAAACTGTGTCATTTCAAATCACTTTATTTCAATATTACGGATTATTTTCTCAATTAGTTCGATTTAAGAGTTCAAGGATATTCTCAGTGTACAGTGGAGCTGAAAACTACTAAATTGTTAAGTTTATTTATAAAATCTGTAAGAAGTTCCATTGACAATTTTAGCGAATTTTACAAAAGAAATCAAAGAATGGTTGATAAAAAGAGTTGAGGTTAATAATATTTGACTACTTCAATTAAAATTTGATTAATTCAACTAAATTGTTGGATAAATCTATAAGATTATTCGGCCTACAACAAAATTAATTGAAACAACAACAGATGGCTGGTTAAACGTATTTTAAAATAAATTTTCGACAATAATAAAAAAGTTTGCTTATGTCAGAAAATCATTTAGTACTGCTAAAATATATGACATATTGTATATAAAAAGCCTGTGAAATAATAAGTGGAAGGTCTCGTAGCATAAGGGCGCAGTGCCAAATTTGGGAAATGCGTTTTTTTGGCTTAAACTAATTGTTTTTACTTAACTCATGTCCCTGTACAAGATTATGGTCTAATTTGATTTGGAAGTGGGTCAGTGACAAAAAACCGTGCACAAGCTCTCGCTTGAAGAATCGAGAATTTATTTCACGAATTATCAGAACGGTATGCTTCGTTTGAGTTGAAAAGTTTTCGGATTCCATTGCAGTGCAATCGACTGTCCAGATCCGATATACCTAATAATTTTAAATATTTTTTCTGTCGTAATAATATGTAATGATATCTACTTTTAGTGCCTTAATGTAGGTAAATTCAGAATAATTTTTGTTTTCATTTGCAATATAATGAATGACACAAGTAACCTTAAGGTTATTCAAATTTTGTTAAAATTAAAACTTAATTCGTATATGGACTATTTTCTTTCTTACAATCGATTGTTTTACAGGTAAGAAATACATGTTTTTATCATTATATTTTTTATAAACTCACAATCAAAATACACTTCTTCTAATAATAAATCGGATGACCTTTCACTATGATATCTCTCAAAAATATGTAAGTAATTATAGTAACTTATTGAAGAGGAATTTTTGTTTCGTGGTACCTATTATAGTTTAAGTATACTATAAAATGGTTTCAAATAGATTAATAATCTAGATGAAAAGTAATTGAAGTTTGAATGTTCCATCTTTAATGAGGTCAGCTAGCCCGGATCCCCATTTTCTTTTGCTTTTTGTACCTAAAAACGATGGCGATACAAGTAATCTAGCCGCCACTAATACTTATGTATGCACTAAGTCTTGGAAAGTTTAAACCAAGACAAGATTTTTCTCCGTTTACACTTTTTGTTTGTTCAATTAACCGTTTTCGCGATAAAGCGTTATATACAATCAAAAAATTTACATTAAAACTGACATATTTGGAGATAGATATCTCAGCACCCGACGGATTAAAAAATTTCGGAAAAAGGCAAATGGCTTCTTAAGACAAGTACTCGAGATGAGAGAAGAAATTTTCCGATATGAAGAAAACTTTTGTTTATGCATAAATATAAAAATAGCCTTTTTTGACTAATATGTATGGAACACGTAGTAAAGACTTGAAATTAAGACGATATTTATACTGAAAAGTTAGTGTAAGGTTGAGATGACCTTAAATTAAGGACTCTCTTAGCTGAAGGTAAGACACATATTTATACTGAAATTATGAATATCCTCACCCTCCGGACCCGTGAGTCCTAAACTAAAATCACATAAATTATAAAGTTAATCCTTATAAAATCCACTGTACAATCATAATTCTCAATGACAATCTTGGTAAAAAACAATGTGTGTTCTTTGAAAATCTAACTATACACTAAACGTATGAGCAGCAAACGCAGCTTTGACGTCGTAAAATACTAAATAGACAGGTCACGAGTAATTGTTTCAACTGAATACAATTTAAGATACACATAAATCTCCGAGAGTGATCGAGAATTTTGGAGATTTACGACAAAGCTTCACTTGACACGCGGACTAGAGTATAGAAACGGAGCAGAGTACCAAGACCGCGTCGCGCGCATGTGCCAGGACGATTAAGGCAAAGTCAACCTGGAATTCAGTAAATCGTACTTCTTAATTTTAGGTAAAGAAAGCCTTACATGTTATTTCAGGTTGCCTCTAACTTACTTTCAGAACTGTATATTGAAAATTAGGTGCAAAGTTTACTTTATTTCTTTCGAGAAATGCTTATTTCGTATTTAAGATAAGTACTTGCCAACGGCCATGCCACGCTGAAAAAACCAGTTCTCGTCAGATCACTGAAGTTAAGCAGCGCTGGGCGCGGTTAGTACTTGGATGGGTGACCATTCGAGAATATTGCGTGCTGTTGGCATATTATGGGTGTGGTGAGCCCAAAATTGTAGTTATTTATAACTACAAGAAAACTATCCACCTAGAAACACTACCCGAATCGGGTAGTGTCACGCCTACCCTGAAAGGGAAAACTTAATGGTATACTTCCTGTATTCAAGATAGACTGTACACTTAAATTTAGTTGATTTTTTATTTCAAGTAAAATCTGAAATTAAGTCGCATATAACTTTGAGTATTTGTTTTTGCTGTGAATATTGCACACATGATTCTTCAAAAAAGCCTTTTTCTAAATTGGTATATAAACAAAAGTCTTATTTCGATCGGAAAATTACTCTTCCTGCCTGGAGTACGTGCCTAGAAAATCAATTTCTCTTTTTTTCTTATTTTTCAGTTCGATAAGTGCTGAGATATATGTCTGAAAATATGTCTGTTGTTTTGCAAATTCAATTATTTATAACGCTATAACTTGAAAACGGATTATTGTACAAAAACAGTGTAACCGGAAAAAAGTCTGGTCTTGGTTCAAACTTTCCAGAAAATATTTTACAGAATTTTTTTATGAATACTGTATATATTTAAAGAAAGAACTTATTTAAACAATAACCTACCAACTTTTCGAAATCGTACCCTAGATATTCATGATCAGGAGGCTTTTCTCGAAACTTCAAGCCAAACTTACTATGTAGACCTCAGATTGCCTACAGAAGTATTAGGGGCGGCTCGATTAAAGATAATGCTATAAATCACATTGTATGCATTTCAAGTAAATTGAACCAGAATCATGTTTATTCAAGAAAATCTGTATTTTCTTCAATCCAAAAGAATTAATAGGCTTTTAAATTATATTCCTTGATTTTGTCATTTCCACCGTTATGGTTGTACTAATACAGTTTATTTAGAGAAGCAGGCTCGCACGCATTAGAAAATATTGAATGTTAAAATCGAAGTAATAATAAAGGGGAGGAACCAAACTAAATTATTGTGCACATTTGCTTCTGAAAGAAATAGTATTCCAAACAAATAAATCTTCTGCGTACCAAATTGAAAAACGACCGTTATATCCATGATACTCTTTGACATATAATTTAAAGTTTTGGAAAAGTTGATAAAGATCAGCTCGTGGTTCTTATTTAGGCTTCTGTGACTGTGCTTAGGAAACATATTTACTAATTGATAGAAAATATATATATTTATAGCGGTCCTCAGGTGTAAACATTATATATAGTTAATGCATAGTGGAAAAAATTATATATAATATTTTCCACTATGTATACTTTTTCCGCCTGGGTCGTCCTGTTATAAAAATTAACAAAAAATTAAAATATATTCCGCGAAAAGTTGCTAATTCAAATATCTCGAGTGGAGCCACAAAAAAAACGGTTATATTCTTGGTTACAAATTCAATTAATAATAATGATTAGCCTAGAGGTAAGATTTTTTCAACGATGAGTCCTTGTACAAACAAATTGACTATGCTGAGGGAAAAGCAAAGAAAAAATAAAAACCAAAAATTACTGCTAAGCCTAGCGAAAGATTAAGAAAACATTTCTCATATTTAAGTACCCAATACTTAATTTCCTTTCAGAATTTTTTCATTTTAAATTTTTCGTCCACCGACAGTCAAATGTTTTCAAATAAAAATTGGATTCGATAGATTGATTTGTTTCACATGATTACATTTATTTTCATCATTAATATCTGTTTCAGTACCGAAGTTTCCGTCTGTCTAATTGAGAATATCATTAATATAAGTACTCTTAGCAAGTAGTACAAACTCCAAGTTTGTGTCTACAAAAATTGTATCATTAATTCTTTTATAGAAAAATTAAAGGTTCCAGCCGTGTATAACCAACCCCCCCCCCCCCTCTACACACACACGCGCGCGCACGCACGCACACACACATTTCAGGACAAGGAGGAATATTAACATGCAAGTTCCTCCTAAGCCCAAGATCCGGCTCAAATGGATGCCTCCCTTCCTGGAGATATCTTGCAAGAGTCCGACCTCTGGACCACCAATTGCTCAGTTTATGGTGCTGCGAGAGCTTTGGCTGATTCAAATCGGAGGCTAAAAGTGACGATGGATAAAAAGACCAAAAGACGCTTGCATCGGCTGAACAAGAAGATTGGATGGGCAAGACAGAACGCGTCCCGTGTTCAATGTGTGATTGACTACGTAACATCTGGTAAGACCGTTTACGGAAAGGGTTCGAAAGTTCGCCCAAAAACTGAGGATCTTGAATCACACACTGAACAAGTCAAAGCTGCTGACAATAAAGCAGCATTTTGTTGACAAAATACGGCTGTTATCTGACGCAAGAAGGAGAATTCAGAAGAGGGAGAGGTGGATCAGGGAGAATCAACAGATTCATAATGACCCATCGTGCCCATGCATATGCATGGAAGCTTGCATATCAATTAGTCAGTTCCGCAATTATACAGTTCACGCCGTCAAGGCGGACGCGAACTTCTGAATCTCCAGTGTCTTCATAACCGAATTCTTCTAAGTACAGCTTACATCATTGCGAATGGCAGAGATCTTCTCCTAAAAATCGCCAGGAACCACGAGATTATTGGCGAAGGAGCGTTCCTTTACAAAGCCACGGAGCAAACGGCCGAGACCCTTGGCCTGAATTTTAACATCAAAAGTGAGAAAAGTGCATTACTTCAACTAGATGCTGCACTTCTAAAAGCAGAGGTAGATCGCCAGGTCTTAATTCATGTACAGAGGGTTTTATTTTCGCATGCCAGAACGGTGTCATTTCCACCTTAGCATACCGTGACTGCATTTTATGTCAAGAAGTTCCCAGCAATAGGTGCAGAGCGTTTCATGCACACGCTGAGTACCTAGAACACATACTATCGGGGTGTCCCACCCACACAGGAACGACGTTTTTTTACAGACATAATGCGGCCCCAAGATTGCTTTATTACCATATTTGTCGCTTTTACTGTGTTGGCCGCGACCCTGCCTTGCTGAACGCTCCAAGGGAGATAGAGTCAATTGTCCAAAACGAGAAGTGCCAAATTTTCCGGAACTACGATTTTCGGACAGCAGTCTCCGTTGTACACTCGAGGTCTGACATCGTTCTCCAAGACTTCAAGAAACAAACTATATTCGTGATCGAATTCTCGGGTCCATCCGATTACAACATTACTGCCAAGGAGAAAGAAAAGGAGGAGAGGTACCAATACCTTAAAAGGGAGCTGCAACGACTATACCCAAAATATTCGATAAGAATAATTGTCCTTGTGATCGGTGCTCTCGGAGGTGTGAAACTATCACTGGTTCGTAACCTTAAAGCCATACCCGCGTGCCAAAAATATGCCAAGGCACTTGCGAGATGGATGCAGAAAGCTGTCATCCTTGGGTCGCTTCGTGTCCTCAAGACACACGAGGGTTTCGCCGGCCTGTCGTTGTGATTTCATCGTGCCCTGTGACCACCCATCTCACGGTTGTGAGACGTGGCCATAAGTGTGATTTACCGCGGTTCTAGTGGGAGCCGGTGTCTTTTTTTGATTGGCAGTTGCTCTCAGTGAGACCCTGCGGTGGTTCTTTAACCCTTTCAGGGGCAGGTGCCACTATAGTGGCAGCCTAGTTTTCCTCGGTTTTTTCTTTATAGCTTGAATAATTTAAGCTCTAGATGGCTCTAATCTTTTGTCATTGAATAAGGGATGCATAGAGAACAGGTTTCTCGGCTCAAAATTTAGAGGATCACTATATATAATTAGTTATAAACAATTAACAACAAAAAAATGTAGAGATTTTAAATTAAATTCGGCTATGAGCTTATTTTACAACAAAATTTACTGATATTTGGTATACAGGGGTTTTCAAGGTCGCTGATTACGAATCCAGTATCAGATTTTAAAAATTAAAAATGGCGGATCCAATATGGCGACCTTATTGTAAGAAAAATTCACAAAATTCAATTATTTCAGCTGGTATTACTTATATAGGGGTTTTTGAGGTCGCTGAATACGAATCCAGTTTTGGATTTCAGAAATTCAGAATGGCGGATCCAATATGGCGGCCTAATCGTAAGAAAAATTCACAAAATTCAATTATTTCAGCTGGTATTACTTATATAGGGGGTTTTGAGGTCGCTGAATACGAATCTAGTTTTGGATTTCAGAAATTCAAAATGGCGGATCCAATATGGCAGCCATTTTGAATTTTGAAAATCTGACTCCAGATTCGTAATCAGCGACCTCAAAAACCCTTATGTACAAATTTTTATATTTATAGGCTAATTTTTGAAAATTATGAAAATTATGTATTATTATATTATGGCAACGGCCATACCACGCTGGAAACACCAGTTCCCGTTAGATCACTGAAGTTAAGCAGTGTTGGGCGCGGTTAGTACTTGGATGGGTGACCGTCTGATACTACTGCGTTGCTGTTGGCGGTGGTGGGTGTGGTGAGCCCACACTTGTAGTTATTTACTACAAGAAACTATCCACCTAGAAACACTACCCGAATCGGGTAGTGTCACGCTTACCCCTTGAGGCTCGCCGAAAGGGAAATGGCTTAATGGTATATATATGTCCGCCATTTTGAATCCGCCATTTTAAATCCGCCATTTTGAATTTTGAAAATCTGACTCCAGGTTCGTAATCAGCGACCCTTAGAACCCTATATACTATTAGGTCTGAGATAGGTGCAGCAGAAAAATGTGCCCCTGAAAGGGTTAAACCTTTATATATATATATATATATATATATATATATATATATATATATATAT
>CAKNYM010045293.1:14088-45770 GCA_932195095.1 Andricus curvator
TATATATATATATATATATATATATATATATATATATATATATATATAGCTTTTGTTACAACAAAAGCTGCCTGTTTAAAAAAAAGTCGACGGGACATAAAAGTATGAATTCAGCACACGATGTTTTTACGTCTACGTAACAAGAGTGTTAGAGTGTCAATTGATATGATGGGAACGTAAAATGTCTTTATATTACTATTCGTTTCTTTATTGTCAAATCAATCTTAAGATTTCTGTCAAATCTGACTTATTTGATTTGGATTCTTTATAAATTCCCCTCCATTCTCTCAATGAGAAAGTAAAATTTATATCAGAGTTGCCATGCTCTGGCGAGAAATATTATAATTTAAAATATCTCTTAGCTTCCCATCTTGAAATTCTCAAAGCAAAATTTAACATACTTATAAATTTTAAGGACGTTCACTATGTACAGTTCACTTCAAAATTGAGACATTTTTAAAATGATTTATAAAATAGACAAAAATAGGCCCAATGTAAATTGCTGCGAATTTTTAAACAGATATCTAAGTGTTCTCAAAAAAAAGGGGTATAGTTGAAATTGTTTATTTAGCCAAATTTATATGGATTGTTTTTTTGTTTTAGCTTTAATTATCTAGTAGAAACTGCAATTCTGATCCAATCCTAATAATCAAGGGCTGATTTTATTCCTTGTAAGATTCTCAACAATTATGTTTGGTTGGGTTTTATTTAAGTGAAAATCATTTATGAAAAATTGGGGTACAAATATAATAACGTTATCATTTCTAGAAAATTTATTTTCAACAAAAGAATAAAATAAGCCCATAGTCATTATGATTGGGCACCTACAATTGAAGCTAAAACGAAAAAATCCATATAGCATTTGTTAAACAAAAAACTTCAACCTGAACAATTTTTTTAAAGAACGCTTGGATTTCTGCTTCAAAATTCGCAGCAATTAATATTGAGTTTGTTGTCATCGATTTTATCCATCTTTATAAAGGTTGGATGAATTTTGAGATTGAAAGTTGAAAGTTTCTATTGCAAAGTGCTTCTATCATAATATTTGTGAGATTGATAACATCCTTTATATATCATTTTTCATTTTGATCGTATGCTAATATACGCACGCAAAATTTTGTTTATAAGCATAAATTTCAGAATTGTGAAGTGATATATTTTTAGAAATATTTCTATTGCAAAAATATTATTTAATTAAATATTTTGATACTTACAGAATCTTCATAGAATTCAGTATGATAAAATGTCATTATGACTTACCTGAAACAAAAAGGGAAAATTTATGTTAGTTTCGTAAATTAATACGCAATATTATTATTAGCTTATTAAATAACCGTTTGCAAGTCACTGGAAATTTAATCGCATACAGATTATATCTCGATTCAAAATAAATGATAATTTCTGATACTACATGCAAGGCTGATGATTAAATTTAATTATTGGAATTAATTAAAACAGAGTTACAATGCTCGTTGACCCGTTGTTCGTTGTTCAATGATCATGATAATTATTGGATTCTTCTCTAAAACAAAAACACAATACCGTCTTGTTAATGAAGATAAATATTTCCCCATTTGCAAGTATATATAAAATATTTATTCAAAAAATAGTGCTGGGTTTCAAAATTTTAGATGACTTCGTTTAGAAATTATAAATAAAAAAATAAACGAAATGTCTGAAAAATCGAAAACGAAAAATTGTCAAATAATATCAACGCCATTTTTTAAATATTTAAAATGCACAGATAACACTTATGTTGAGTTGAAAATGATAAAAATCAAGTGTAGAGTTCAATATTTAAGAGTTCACGATTTTGAAAATCACTCCAAAGTCTGTCCAATAGGTTTTTCGCCTGTCACGCTGCCTGGATATTTGAGGTTAAAACGCGAAAATGATTATTTAAAATATTCATAATGCTCGATGAAGCTCTTAATTTTATACTTAAGATTTTAGCATAGTTAAAAATCGATATTTTAACGTTGATTCCAAATATCTGTTTTGTTTTGTTTTATCATAGTCCCATGCCCTGTCACGCGGCTTCCAGCAACGTGTAAAAGTCATATCCATCACAAATACAATTCTTGCTCTCTTAGTTTTATACTTCCTTATTCTCTTGAGTTACCTTTAATTGAGAAAAAATGTCTTTTAGATTGCTAGAAAATTTTGTTTTTTCGGAAATCTCATAGTCTAAAATGGTCTGTAGAATTTTTAAATTTAATATTGGAGTGATAAGCCGAAAAAAAATACATAGAAAGCGTCACTCTAAATTTGTGTGGAAAATAAAAAAATATACACATTTTTTGAACTTGTATCACGAAGTGCTATTTGCTAACATTACATTTACATTTACTTACATTTACATTTCTCTTTTAAAATTTGTTATATCTAACCATGCAACTATTTTCAACTATTTTGTAAACTATTTTGAAGATTGTAGTTTCGATAATTATTAAATATAGTGATCAATATCCTTAACCCGAAGTTCTGGTTATGTTAAATATATATTTTTTTGAACGCATTGGAAATATATCATACTCAGCAATTGGTGCATTTTCAAGAATTTTTTAAATGCAAATATTAGATTGATAATTTTTTTATTATGGGATTATCGTTAATCATTATAGATTTATAATGTCAAACTCTTATGCAGAAATATATTTATTAATTATAAACAATTTTTTGAGTTCAATTTTTGAGCTAAAATATATCCGGTTTACGTCTTCAAACTTAAATAAATACGCGTTAGGAATTAAAAAAAATCTGTGTTTTTCCATATAGACTCTCTAAAAATAGATTTTACATTTGAAGGATGTCACGGCATAACTGTAATTATGTAAGTGCCACTTTTTTTAAAACACTTTTTATTGGCTTAAAAATTCGCTCAAATTCTACAGTAAAATGTGGTGGAAAAAAATTAATTTTTAAATTGTTTAAACAATTATTATTTAAACAATTTTTTTAAATATTTGAGATACGGAAAAAGTAATAGCGCCAGTCGATTCTGCGGAAAAAATTCATCATTTACAAAATACGTGATACGTTCAGGGAAGGGAGGTCTGTCAAAGTATCATTCTCCATGTTAAGAACAATAGAAAAAGCATCATGCAGGAGGGTGGGGGGGGGGGGCCTTTACAGTTCCTGAAAAATGTATCATGTATTTAGTGAATGGCTCCATGTTGTTATGAGAAGTTGTAGGCTCCGGAAGCTACGATCATGGTTCTTTAAAAGCAACCAATCCCGACGCAACTGGAACGTGTACGTCATCCGCTTCTGCTCCTTCTGTCCTAGAAGGTAAGCAAGAGCGGGAAATTTACGCGAGAAAACATCGGGCAACACTGTTCCTTGGAGTCAGGTCTCTAGCCGCGGATGATCTTACGCGGCAGACGGGACAGTTGGAGATGAAGTTTCACCTCTGGATACTTTTTTAGAGCTACCAATCTTTGTAGAATGTTATGAGGAACAGTGTTGACGGACCAGATGAAGTGATCCCAGAAGAACAGCCTTTTGCATCCGGTTCGCGATGGAATGAGCCTGACGCTGGCAAGCCGGAATCTTGTTGAGTTGGCTAATAAATGAAGCTTTCATACCTCCAAGACAGCCGATTATGAGAACTACAAGATGGACTTTGAAGCCTTGGTACAGCCTGCTCAGCTCGAAAAGAAGTGCTTGATATTTCGCCCGTTTTTCTTCCTCCTTTGCCGTGATATTACCATCGGCTGGTGCCGAGAATTCAATCACGTAAATGATCTTGTTCTTCAGATCTTGGAGGACAATATCAGGCTTCGTAGCACTGATACGTTGAGTGGTCGAGAATGAGAAATTCCAGTAGATCTTACACTGATCATTCTCCACAACGGACTCGAGTTCCCCCTGAATGTATGGCAAGACGGGCAATAGATCAACACCATAGAAGTGCCTCAGATGGTAATATAACACTTTTAGAGCCGCATTGTGTCTCTCTATGTACCCGTATCGTGCATATTTTGAGCATCCACTGAGAACATGTCCAAGTGTTTCTGGCTCTTGCTTGCACGCTCGGCAGTTGGTATCGCCTACAGGTATATTCATTATGCGCTCGCGGTAAACTAAGGTGTCTATAACGCCATCTTGACAGGCAAAAAGAAATCCCTCAGTCTCCGATTTTAATCCAGCAGACTTGAGAAACATGTTGGACAGACCCATCGAGAGCTCTTCTCTACGTATAATGCCGTAGAATTTACCATGAAGGGGCTTGTCAGCATGTTCTCTTAGTAGAAGCGTATGTTAAATCGATGTTCTCGCGTTTGTCCGGGGCCATTGCCTGGTCGTCGCCTCGGTTCGGTATTATTATTATTATTATTATTATTATACCATTAAGCCATTTCCCTTTCGGGGTAGGCGTGACTTGCTCGGTTGAAAGATAGTAGTAGGGGTTAAATAGGTATATAGGTGTAAAGTAGGTAGGTATATAGGTATAACGTAGATAGATATATAGGTGTTAGGTATAGATATTTTAGATTGATCTGGAATTCTCGTGTTATTCATTTAAATGACACGTTTATTCCGCAACACTCCTCCGACCCAGGTTGCTGATCAATCTCTCTAGCGATCACCCTAAGTGAAGAGCCTCACAAAATTGTTATGTATGGTTCCCCATTTGGGCCCATTAGTTTCCAAGGTCTTTGTTTCAGGCGTCATTCATTCTATTGTCACTCTGTTTACAAACTATTTGTCCCCACGTTAAGGCGCTATTAGTTTTTTGATATCTCGCATTTTTAAACATATTGTTTGGAAAATTTGATACCATTTTTTTCGAAAAATCATCTACTACTCTTTGTGCTATTAGTTTTTCAAATATTTCATGACAAAATAATTTTTTATAAAGTTTTGAAACATTGAAAAAATTGTAATTTTTCACTACACATTTAGTTTTTAAGATATGATACTGCTATTTTATTTTTTGGGACAACCATTTTATTAGTTGCTGGAGCTAACTGAATAGTTACTGGAACTAATGTAATTATTGTGCCAACTAATAAAATAACGGTACCACATCTTACCAAGTAAATAAGTGGCCAAATTAACCATTTTTTCAGTGCATGGTTATGACAGAGGACGATTTTTGATGATATTTTTCTCCAAAAGTATAACATTTTTCAAATTTTTTTTTATACATCTGTAGAGTTTTAGGAACTCTCTAATGTACAGTCACATTACTTCTTTAAACAATAATTTAAATTTTGAGATCGTTCTCTTGCTCTCCTAAAAATTTGTTCCCTTGACACTTATATGGTTCTGCCGTGACACTCATCACTTTTAGTTAATTTTTACTACTTTTCTTCAGGAGGGACTCAGTTACTTCAATGAAAATCTAATTCGAATTCAAAGGATTGAACATATTTGATAACATAAAACTCTGCATTGGATTAAAAAAAAATCCTCTTTCATTTTTCCAACAGAAAACTTGAAGAAATCTCGAAGCTTCAGGTCCTATCCAATATGGTATGTTGCAAGTCTATAAAGGATTTCCTTTTGCGAATCAGCGGGATTTTATATTTCGCAGTCAATAAATTATTTGCCGTCACGAGTTACCGTAATACACGCTTCAACTCAAAGGAAAGATGCTCTCCATACCATGCAGAAAGTGAATTCGCGTTCCCTTTAACCTTTTAGTCGCTTTACGAAAAACTGTCTTAGCCTGCGCATCTTTTCTACTGAAATACGTCAGGATGCATGAGTTCACTCATACCACATTTCTGTCGTGCATTACAAACTGTAGAGAATATGCGGCAGGTTCCATTAACTCGAGTTCCACATCCCTAATATGTCCCTCCCATCACCCAACCTAATCCTTTCAGCATTCATCATTTTTCCTTCCAGCTCACCCCTCCACCCGCACTAGGGTGGCCCAAAAATGTCAAGTTTTGAATTTTCCAAATGTTTATGTACTAATGCATTCCTATAGTTAAAATAATATAGCATAGTTCCCTTAAAAAAATTTTTACATAATATTTAGAGGTAACGCCGGTCTGTTTCGTTCAAGTGTGTTTATCATAAAGTTAACATGGGTGAAAGACGCTCTTTTTTCACATTCTCATCAGAGAAGGATTATTAGAGTTGTGTAAAATTTGACATCCCCCCCCCTTTTTTTGTCAAATGTCCACGTTTTGAGACCCTCTGAACCCGAAAAACAGGTTTTTACGAATGTGTATGTACGTATTTATGTACGTCTGTATGAATATGTATCCCTGTCTGTGAGCACGATAACTTTTGAAAAATTCAATCTATTATATTGGCCTTTGGTATACTTTTTTAGTGTCGATACTGAAGGTCAAATTCGTTAGCCATCTATTTTGGATACAAATTCGGTAAGTTAGAGCATTTTCAAAATTTTTAAGACAATTTTATTTTAAGATTCAAATATTCTATCTACGGGGCTACTCGTAGTACTCGGAAAGTCGAACAATTTATCCCAACGATTTTTTTCTATAAAAAAATCATCAGAGTTATAGTATTATCAAAATTAAAAAAAAATGGAAATTAAAATTTCAAGCCAAACAACGCACGATATGCAAAAAAGTCAAGAGAAGAAAAACGTTGGTTTTCGAAAGCCCTAAAATATTATCACAACATTGTTTTGAATTTTCCTGAAAAATCAAAAATTAAAATTTCGATCGCACAAATAATAATGAATTTTTTTTTGAAAAGCGATATAAGCTAGTCTACAATAACATTTTTCGCCTCAATTATATCTACAGATTTGCTTAGAACCACTTTAAGCTAGAATGCGTATTTTTGGTTTGACTCGTAAAAAATACCATTGAAAATAAACAAATTAAATTTATGGAAAAACGACCCAAGTTGCAATAAAATGTTTAATAACAAAATTGTTTTTTTTTTTATAAGCTGGGCACTTCTTTTGAATTAAAAGACCTCGGATACTAAGGAGCCCGAGTGGGAAGCTTCACATGATGACTTTGTGTTGTGATGACCAGTGTTGTGGAACGAAAGTGTTATTTAAATGAACAACACGAGAATTCTAGATAAATATAAAAATGCTATACCCCCTCCACCCATTACTCCCTTGCTCAACAAATGGATCACGTTTACGCCGGAAAGGATATGGCGTAATGGTAGAATAATAATAATAATAACAAGACAATGAAAATACGTCTGTTTCAATGCCAATGCATATTATGAATTGTAATAATATAAATTTATTGAAATGATACATTTTGCAGGGTAGCTGAGAATACAAATTAATGCAAAATAAAGAACAAATATTAGAGTAATCATGAAAAATAAAATGTGTACATTATTATGCAATATCTAAATAAGCAGTTCCGAGGTGTAAAGATAAATATAAAATATATTTGATATGTAGAAAAGTTCGCATTTTGGATAAAATCGAGTGAGAAGCACGAGACACATGATGAGAATGTCTTCGTTAAAGCCGAAGGGAATTTAACAAAAGAGAATTCACAATCACCAAATTACAGATGTCGATGCTTTGACGTATAATTTTAAAAGGTCTGTATACAAATATGGGGAATGTAAAATGATCGAGCGCGCAGCGCGAGGTAAATACATTATCGAGCGTGAAGCGCGAGTTTCAACATACATTGATGCCAATTCGCAAGCTGTTTTATATGTTGAACATAATTTTTCTATAAAAGTACACATAAAAAACTTTATAATTCAAGCGATTATTTAATGCTAAATACTGCTATTTTGACACTTTTCATATTTATCCCTGTGTAATTATTATCCTTTATTTGAAATTTACACTTAACGGAAGTTCATAATTTTATCACGCACATATACTGAAAAAATAGAAGATAGATTAATAATAAGAGAAGAAAATCTCGTAATAAAATTCAAGCTGCTTGAGTTATTTTTCTTCAGGTGTTTTTTCATTAAAAATTTCAAAAAAATACAACAATCGTAAAAAGGAGAACAATTATACCTATACCTACTATCGAAATAGGAAATGGTTCCACAAAAAGACAGCTTGCTCTTATTTGGTACCATGCCAATCCCAGGTAGAAGGCTTAGTATAGCCATAAGTAATTCGAAGGTGTCAGACCAGAAGACTTACAAGTTGTGGGATTAAAACTAGCGTCCGGAGCAAAAACTTGGAAAGAAGAGCTTGGCTTCCAATTTAAAAATACTAAACTTTGGCAGCCCGATGCGGTGCCACCGCTATAAATATTAATTTAAAATTCACAAAAAAACTATGCTATATTATTTTGGTGCATTGGTGCATAAACATTTAAAAAAGCATAAACACTTGACCTAATCTTCAATCCATCTCTCCTTATCATGATCAAATTACTTCCCCCCCCCCCACAAACAAATCCTCTTTACGATCCTCCTATTTATTTACCAGTCACTCTTCCACTCGCATCCATTCCCCTATCACCTAAAAACATTTACTGTTCTTCTATAAAATATTCACCCACCTGCCCTGTCAACCCCTTACTCCCATATATCCCTTTCCTTTTAGATTTTAGTATTACGTCTACTGTGTCCTAGATTTCTAGATTCCAATATTCATAGAAAATCAGCCCTAATAAGAAACCTTCAAAACATGAACCTTTACACTAGTTCCCCACCAAGCAGTATTCAGAGAGTTTCAGTAATGATATTTAATGATTAGACCGTGAATTTAATTGATTAATCACTGAAAACCCTAAATGCTTTTATTCATTGACCCATTTCTTATATGATTCTTTATAGAGCTAATTCAAAAATTATATTTTGTACTTTCGAAAAGAATTAATATGAGATATAAACAAGCACATTTTTGGCGAATCATATAATATTTAAGTAGTGAGTGTACCAAATATATAATTATAATCACGCTTAACTGTTTAATAAAAAATAACCGGCAGTTTATCAACTCCGTTTTCGAAAATTTGTGCGTTGGGCCCTTATGGCTTGCTACCTCTCATTAGACATTCTACTTTTAACTAATATTTCAGAAAAATAGGTCAATTAAATAATTTTATGTAACGCAGGCATGATTTACGCGTTTTATCAGCGCCTTTTTAGTTCTGAAAGTAGCCGTTTACACAACGGGAGTGAAACGCATGTGCGCAGTACAATAATGCGTCCATAATACTCCTAGGAGTATTATAGACTCATTATTGTACTGCGCGCATGCGCATTCGCAGTCGACCGAGTACGATTATGGCTGCGTCAAAATCTAATAAGGAAGCTTATGATAAAGCCAATATTCCTAGAATAGATAATTTCATATGAAAAGAAATTTCGGGATGTAAATATTCCTGATTTAACGTCTGGGAAATAACAATTTGGAAATAACAATTCTACATACTTCGTCATCACAAAGGTAAATTTACAATTTATCAGAAACTTATTTACAGACTTACTAACTTAGCATCCATTCTCATAAATACGTATTTAATTTCATTTTCATATAATTTCTATTTTACAGGTCCTAATTATTTTAAAAATGAGCATTCTAGTTATATTGAGAATGACTATTTTATTACATTTTTTGAAAAAAATTTCGATTTCATCTATCCGTTTATGGTTCTAAAATACCAAATATCTGCGAAATGTTAAAGGTATTATAATTTAGTATTCTATTATTTTTACCATTATGTTTTATATATGTTCTTACATAATATGTTTCTAATTATTCATACTTCATAATAGATAATCTCACGAGGGAATCGGTCTGATTCCGAAACGTCATTTTTATGTACAAAATGCTGAATAAATGGTCTGGAAGAAGTCGATCAAATAAGGTTTTTCCTTAAAAATCCCAGATAATTTCATGATAAAGCTAGTAAGAAACCACATTGCGCCAGCGTTACAAATTTACAGTAATAGCCTAATTTTCAGCCAATGCTATCCTAATAATGTTTTTTCGAAATTACAAGAAACTGTGCATAATATGTGACCGTGCACCAAGAAATGGACGAAACGTGAAAAAATCTATTTTTATTTTCTTACACCATAAGAGGGCCTCACTTTGAAGATTAATATCAATTCGAATTTTTCAAACATGGGAATAATATTTGTTATTATGAAATAGCAAATAAAAAACTATCGATTGGTGGGAAAAACTAAAAAACGATATTTTTGCACGTTAGGTCCCTTTCTTCGCGGACAGTCACATATACTTTCCTGTGAGCCGCTGCACCCCCCCCCCCTGATGTTTTCTGACTACGACCTTGATCTAAGAATGTAACGTAATGTAATGTAATTTAAATATAATAGAACGAAACAAAATATTGTTTCGTTCTATTAAAAAAGGTTTTTGTATCAATTGAATACTGTGGCAGCAAAAACGATACCATCAGATTTACTGACATGAGTCATGGTTTTTGAAAAACTGTAGCGATTTGCCCCAGTTGGTGATATATATCTATTTCAAAAAGTCTATCAGGTTGAAAAAATTAAGGTGCGTAGACACTAAGGGTGTCACACTAACACTTTGTCTTTCACACAAAGATAACAAATATAAATATCATAATGTAGCGACTCATTATAGAAGAATGAATGTTATGCATTTTATAAAAGTCATTATTTAGAATTATATATATATATATATATATATATATAATTTAAAAAGAAAGGTTAAAAAACCACCGCAGGGTTCCACTGAGAGCAACTGCCATCTAACAAATGACACCAGCCCCAGTAGAACCGCGGTAAATCACACCTATGGCCAAGTCTCACAACCGTGAGATGTGTGGTCACAGGGCACGATGAAATCACAACGACAAGACGGCGAAACCCTCGTGTGTCTTGAGGACACAAAGCGAACCAAGAATGACAGCTTTCTGCATCCATCTCGCAAGTGGCTTGGCATATTTTTGGCACGCGGGTATGGCTTCAAGGTTACGAACCAGTGATAGTTTCGCACCTCCGAGAGCACCTATCACAAGGACAATTACTTGCACCGAATATTTTGGATACAGTCGTTGCAGCTCTCTTTTAAGGTCTTGATACCTCTCCTCTTTTTCTTTCTCCTTTGCAATGATGTTGTATTTGGATGGACCCGAGAATTCGATCACGAATATAGTTCGTTTCTCGAAGTCTTGGAGAACTATGTCAGGCCTCGAATGCGCAACGGAGACTGCTGCCCGAAAATCGTAGTTCCAGAAAATTTGGCACTTCTCGTTTCGGACAATCGACTCTATCTCCCTTGGAGCGTTCGGCAGGGCAGGGTTGCGACCAACACCATAAGAGCGACAAAGATGGTAATAAAGCACTCCCAGGGCCGTATTATGTCTATAGATATACGTCGTTCCTGCATGTGCCGGACACCCCGATAGTATATGTTCTAGGTACACAGCGTGTGCATGACACGCTCTGCACCTATCACTGGGAACTTCTTGACATTAAATGCGCTCACGGTATGCTAAGGTGGAAATGACACCGTCCTGGCATGCGAAAATAAAACCCTCTGTACCTGAATTAAGCCCTGAATGATCTGAGGAAAGCAAAAGTTTGCTCTTTCGACAAGGACTGTTTTTCTACATTTCTGTGAAATTTTCAGTGCATTTTCTTGTCGAGTAGCTTTTGGTGAAAATTTTCAACCTTCACTTTCTTCACTTCGGCTTTTAGATGTGAAGCATCTAGATGGAGTAATGCACTTTCCTCACTTCTGATGTTAAAATTCAAGCCAAGGGTCTCGACCGCTTGCTCCGCGGCTTTGTAAAGAAACGCTCCTTCGCCAATCATCTCGTGGTTCCTGGCCATTATTAGGAGAGGATCTCTGCCATTCGCAACTATGTAAGCTGTACTTAGAAGAATTCGGTTATGAAGACACTGGAGATTCAGAAGTCCGCGTCCGCCTTGACGGCGTGAAATGTATGATCGCGGAACTGACGAATTGATATGCAAGCTTTTATGCATATATGCATGATCTTACATGTGGTGATATCAAGGGCCTTAAGCTCGTTCTTCGTCCATTAAACCACCCCAAACAAGTAGAGTAGAACCGGGACGGCAAGAATGTTAGTCGCAGATACCTTGTTCAACGCCGACAGATTGTCGAATGCGGCTTTGAGGCACGCCCAGGTATGTGTAGGTCTCTTCAGTATTAAGATGTCTAATGAGACTAATATCCACAAGCTCAGGGTCCTCGGGAACGCCAGTAATCTTTCCATTCTTCAGATTAATTTTGGCACACTTGTCCAAATCAAAGTCCATCCCAATCTCTCCTGTATACTTCTTGACGATATTTATAGCAGTTTGAAGTTTGCTTTTACCAGAGGCATAGATCTTCAGTTCATCCATATAAAATACATGAGTGACCTTATGCTCGCGCTGGTTACTGTCGCCGAGGTATCCAGAAGAATTTCGTAGTGCGATAGATAGAGGCAGAAGTGTGATGCAAAAAAGCAAAGGGCTCATGGTATCACCCTGAAAGACGCCGGAAGGTGACGTTGTTCGTTGTCACACGATAATTTCTCGATGTGATAGTAAATCTAGTTTTTCAAAGAGGCATCAATCTGTCTATGCATCTCACTATGTGTGGATGCACCTTCAAGCTTTCCAACAGACAGATGATAAGTCTATGAGAGGTTGAATCGAAAGCTTTCCGGTAGTCAATCCAGGCCATTGACAGGACGCGCTAGTGGGTTGCAGCAGGTTCTCTCGACAGCCTGCTACACCTTTTTTCGAGCCACGTTGTTCGTACATCTCTCGCCACACATGCTCAATTCGTCGAACAGCCCTGTTGTTTAGGACAGCTGTAAAGATCTTATACAGTGTGTTCAAACAAGTTATTGGCCTGTAATTCTCTGGGTTGGACAAGTTCCCTTTTTTCGGCAGGAGTATACTGCGTCCTAACACCAGCCACTACGGAATGGGCGTCTGCGACTTTAAATATGAGGTGAATATGCGGGCCAAATGTTGGTGTGTAAAAGTAAACTTCTCCCACCAGAACTTCTTGATACAATCTGGTCCAGCAGCGGAAAAGTTGTTCGTGCCTCTAAGTGATTTTATGAGGTCGCAAAACTCCTTGAAGCGGATGATATCGTCAGTATCTTCTTTCAACTTTAGTGTTTTCGGGATCTTGTATACCTCTCTCCAAAAAGTCTCTACCTCCTTGGGCTTGGGTGGATTTTTTACAGAAACAGGGAGACGCTGAAGAGGCGCGATGGGTCAGTGAGAAACTGTTGATTCTCCCTGATCCATCTCTCCCTCTTCTGTATTCTCCTCCTTGCGTCAGATAACAGCCGTATTTTGTCAACAATATACTGCTTGATTGTCAGTAGCTTTGACTTGTTCAATGTGTGATTCAAGATCCTTAGTTCTTGGGTGAACTTTCGAATCCTTTCCGTGAACGGTCTACCAGATGTCATGTAGTCAATCACACATTGAACACGGGAAGCATTTTGTCTTGCCCATCCAATCTTCTTGTTCAGTTGATGCAAGCGTCTTTTGGTCTTTTGATCCATCGTCGGTCTTAGCCTTCGATTTGAATGAGCCAAAGCTCTCGCAGCACCATAAACTGAGCAATTGATGGTCCAGAGGTCGGACTCTTGCGAGATATCTCCACGAAGGCAGGCATCCATTTCAGCCAGATCTTGGGGCTTAGGAGGAACTTGCATGTTAATGTTCCTCCTTGCCCTGAAATCGCGATCATCTTTCAGAAGGTGCCTGCTTTCCGCGGTTGGTCTTAATGTCGCTTCCTCATCTTCGTCTGCAGCTTGATCAAGCAGCGGTTGGGGAAGCGCTCCGCGTACATATCCATTTTTCCGGAGGTAGTCGGCTTGATTTCGCAAAGACTGATGCGAAACATGCTGAAGCTCTGGGTGTTTCTGGCACCACCGAGTGTGCATACGCGCCGTAAAGCCTCGGTGAACAGGGATAATGCAGGCATCGTAGCAGTCTAGTAAGTCATCCTTGAGTTGATCCGTCCACTCAATGTGGGCGTTTCGCCGGTTCGTCGTCGTGTTTGCATCTTAATTATTTTCAGCATACATATATAATATAAGTGATATCGTGCATAAACGAGGGTAAGAAGGTTATCGGTAGAGCAGGGTCCATTATCAGAACTAAAAACATATAAAAAAAAGCTGAAATGGCGATACATAATTCTATATTTGTACCGACTGTACTACACGCTAGTGAGACATGGATCTGTCAAGAAAAGGACAAGAGCAAAATTATCGCGATTGACATGTATTTACTACGCCAAATATGCGGGAAAACACTGATTTGACAAAGTGAGAAACTAAAGAATCCTAAAAAAATGTGGTGCAAAAGAGACAATAGTTGACATATGGGAAAGAAATCAGTTAAGATAGTTCGGGCATGTTGAAAGAATGAAAGATGGACGACTGGCGAAACAAGTGTATAAAAGTAAAGTAAATGGCAGCATGCCCAGAGGCAGACCGCCGAAACAATGGTTAGAATGTGTGAATGAGACCTTAATCCGAAGACACATAAGAAGTCATAGAAACACGAGAGCTTGCATGAAAAAATGCATGAACGTGAAGGAAGCTAGAGAAGTATGCCAGGACAGAAAAGTGTGGCGACAAATAGTTTATAAGGAGAGTGACAGTGGAGTGAATGGCGGCTGAAAAAATTGATTTTGGATACTAATAGGCCCGAGTGGGGAACCTCACATGACGACCTTGTGAGGCTCTTCACTTGGAGTGATCGCTAGAGGGATTGATCAGCAACCTGGGTCGGAGCAGTGTTGCGGAACGAACGTGTTATTTAAATAAATAACACGATAATTCTAGATCAATCTAAAAAATCTATACCTCCTTCCTCACATTAGTCCTTTCCTCACCGAGCGAGTCACGTCTACCCCGGAAGGGAAATGGCCTAATGGTATAACAATAATAATAATATGTGATGACAACATGCGATGAACTTGCATTTTACAAATTCTCAATCTCTAACAAAGTAGTGAGTTTGATCATTTTTCTTGAGACCTTAAAGACTCATATTAATACATACTAAATCTGAAGGTATAGATTAGATCTGCAACAAAATGATTCAAGAATGTAACAGTATTTTGTTTTTCCTATGTTCAAGTTCTAAAAATGTTCACAATTTCTGCATCGAGTTTTGTGAATTTTTTTGATGAAATTTAGTGTACGATACAACTATATACGTCTAAAAATGCATGCGTTCTGAAAATGATTCTTGACCCCTTCCGCCATTATTAAAATATTTCAGTGTAATCTTAATATTTTCTTGCATTATTCGATATGCATGGTTAGAAAAAGAAAAAAATTATGAATTTGTATTTGGAGAATTCCAAATTTCGACCGAAGTTGTGATTTTCATCATTTTTTAAATTGTTGCATCGAAGTTCTGTGTATTTCCGATGAAATTTAGTACAGAATAAAACTACGAAGTGTCCACGCTTACCGAAAATATTTGTGCTGTGCTCACCACTGAAAAACGTTTGTTCATCGCTTCCAATCATATTTCAAAGTTTCCGTATTTTTTTAATTACTTTTACCCTATATAGATAAAGAGAAACACATATTTAGAAACATTTCTTTCACCGGAACTTGTAGATACTATTTCGCAACGTACTTTGTTCAAGAGCACGTGTCATAGAACGTTCTACATTGTCCCTAAATTCCGGTGCATGAATATATATAAAACTAGTCTATAATTCAAGAGCCATAACACGGAGCAAGACCTACATTCCTACATTCCTACATTTTATCTGCGTATTCACTAATCTTTCGGAAAAGTGGTTAAAAAATCCACTTACCCATCTGCTTTCTTAAAATTCTTTACGATATTTTCAATTCAGAATAATAAGCGCTGTGGATTCAACAATACTACGCGATCAAGTTTTTTTTTAAACTACAGTTTTTTAGAATATTATTATAAAATTTATCCTACTATCTTGTAGTTCAAAAATGTATGGAAAAGAAAATGGAGAATTTAGCAGTAAGATTTTTAAGATTTTCATCTATAAGATTAAGAATAAGAAACCAGATAACGAACATTTCTATAACTTCCCACTTTTTTCATTTCCTTTTTTATGATATGTGGCATTGAATAAAAAAAGGATAACACAGGTACAACGCCGTTGCTGGCACTAACGCGAATTACTTTTTCCCCTTGTATGCGAAAATGTTACGCAAAAAATTCTGCACGTGCAGCATGTTTATGGAGATCGTTCTTATCGCGGCCCTTTGGTGTGAAGACTCGAAAATTCTTTTCCCGAAAATTGCGAACAGGGATGCGGTAGACGTCGTTTAATTGCAAAAGTTTTCGGAATCCACTTCCGTGTAAACGACTGTCCAGATCCGATATCCCTAATAATTACCTAACTTTATCTTGTTCCTGGTGTACGAACCAAAGGTACACTTATCGAGACTAACGTGAAAGCCATAACCCCTACTCGGATTCCACCTGATGGAAATGACCGAATTATGGTTTTCTTTTTTGATAAGTTTCAGTTCAGTTCTCATAAGAAAAGAGCTTCTTCAACCATTAATTGGAATTCTGGTTTTTTAAATGAAATTATAAAATTTGTAACACAGTTATGTGTATTTGGCTCTTTTCTTTCTTTATAGTATTCAACAAGAAAGAATAAATCAAATTAAAAATTCTAAATAGATCTGATAATCGCAATTTTATAATTTTAGATATAAGAAAAGCTCCCTGTCTTTAAAAAAGACGAAGTGATATAAGAGTATGAATTCAGTACACCCTTTTTATACGCCTACGTGGAGCGTCAAATGATAGGATGGGAACATAAAATCTCTTTATATCATTCTTTTTTTTTTTTTGTCAAATCAATCTCAAGAATTCTGTCTAATATGACATATTTGATTTGAATTCCTTATAAATATAATATATAATACATAATACAATATACAATATAAATATATAAAATATAATATAAAATTTTAATATCTACTATATCATTTTTTATTTTGTTCGTATGCAAATACGCGCATGAAAAATGTTATTAATAAGTCCTAAATATTAAACTTCAGAATTGTGAAGTCATATATTCTTGGAAATATTTCTGTTGCAGAAATATTATTCTATTGAATATTTTGATATTTATAGAATCTTCATAAACTTCGTTAAGATAAAATATAATTAGGACTCATCTGAAACAGAAAAGAAAAATTTCTGTTATTTTTATTAATTAATATGCAATATTATTATTGAGTGGAATTATTATTAGTATATAATAATATATACACTATTAGAAATTTCTGTAGGAATTTTCAGAGACGCGTCACTAAAGCTTTATGCAGAAACCGTTTCTAAATTTTCCTAAACTGAAACAGAAATTTCAGCAACGATAACTGCATAACGTTTCAGCCACATGTTTCAGAAAGTTTTGTTACAGTTTAGGAATTTTCAGTTAACGTAACTGAAAATTTCAAGAGGTTAAAAAAATTTTTCTGTTCATTAATTTTAATATAAAATATTTAGTCTATATTTTCCATGAGAATATAAATAGTAAGAAAATATGAGTGAAGTTAATACAAACAACTTTTCATGTATTTATGTTATAATAGTACGTATACTCATTGCATCAAATATATGATTAAAGCCCATCTTCTATGATGAGAAGAATTTTTTCACATTTTATTTATGGAGTATATTATATAAAATAGATATATAAGTAGTTATTTCCAAAGAAAATTCGCTCGTATATAGTCTTACTATAATTTATATTTTCAAGACAAATAGACACTGCAAATTCATATTAAAATTAATGAACCTATCTAGCCAGGAGGGCGTGATTTCACGTACATAGCAGACTCACCATCCAATTGAAACCTGGACCAAATCGAATAAAGCCTGGATCAAACTGATTAAAACCTGGATCAAATCCTTTTCAATATTGAATTATTCCACTTCATTTTGCACTTCACTTCCGCTGATTACCACTGAACCACCATGCTTTGTCTCCTGCGATCGAGATGCAACGAGTGCGCATACAACTGCGCACTTCTTTCGGTTACGACAACTTAAATTTTTGTTACCATTTAGGAATTTTAAGAAACTATTTGTAATTTTCAGCTACCGTTTCTGAAGTTTAATACAAATTTAGTAAATTTACTATAAAAGTTACTGAATTTCGTTTTCAGCAAACTAATTTCGTAAATTTCAGTTACTTCAGTATCTTAATATTGTGTTGGAATTTTCCGAACATTTCGAACAGTCATCCACGCGTGTCGCGTCGATCACGGAGAAAAATGGATGTTTAAACGTAAGATCTAGATGTTCAGGGTTAACATATTTTATGTTTAACTATAGGACATCAATCTAGATGTTCAAAGTTTGTATCTGTAGATATTAAAAAGTGTGATGTTACTCTGTAACATCCAAAATGTTCAACTGAAATATAAAAAAAAATGATGATAATATCAAATAACGGCTGTAAATAATTAAGGAGTTTACTTATTTTTGATCATTTAAGGAATAAATTGATAACTTATTTGTAAATTTAAAATTAAACTTGAATTTTCATGCATAAACGAAAAACAGATAAAGGGTATGAAATATCGATCAAAATAAATACGGGGTAAGTAAGCTGAGAACGAATGATCTGTAATCAGCATGTAAAATTCTATCCATGTTCGATTACTGAAACTCAAATTTTATTTTAAATTCACAAACATTTTGTCAAATGTGTTCAAGTCAATATAACCTAAAACTTACGAACATTGTTCCGACGTGTAGACAGACAAAAGTCGTTATCCGATTTTAAATAAGGATAGCTAATTTTGATCCTTTGGAAATGTTCCAAAATTGTAATATTCCATAATTGTAATATCGAAAACATAGTCGTGAAATATAGTCGTGAAATTCCAATGTGCGGTACGCATGCGCTCGGACGATTTTAACATCTGAATGTGTTTCAGTTTAACATAAAAATATTTTTACGCCTAACATCTCGAAAAGATAGTAGATGCTCGACATGAATATCTGCATGTTAGGCGGTACAATCTTACCCTTTAAACATCTACATTTAAACATCCATTTTTCTCCGCGATGTATTTCGCAAGTTCACCTGTTACTTCAAACTATCTAAAACAAACTGCATTATGTACTAGTGTTTGTATTGTTAGAAATATTAGGGGCCTGTCTACGATAAGGGGATATAGTATTTTTTACTTGAAAGTGGGGAGGCCCCTAGCTACTTGGTTTTGAGTGACGCGTTGATGGAAGGACGGTCTTTCCCACGCTCAGGCGAAATATATTACATTCATAACTCGCTATAAGGCCACCCGATATTTGGCCATCTTCACGCTTGAATGCTAATGCCCCCCCCCCCCCCCCGAGCGCCCCTTAACAGCCTATATGCTCGGATAGTCAGTGCTGTATCAGAAGCTGTTTACATCGGACTTCTCCGCGCACTGCTGTGCTATACTGTGCCGGGATCAGAGACTACATATGTCGTCTTGAGTATTGACATGACAAAACTGCCTCGTTACTGGGCCAACCAGATCCCAGGCTGGCCTTCTAGCGAGGTATGAGTGTATATCGTATTATTGTAGCCTGGTCCTTATTTATTATTGGGAAAGTAAAGTTTTGTGTTGAACCTAAAAAGAATGAACCCATTCAATTAATTTGTGTAATTTTTGTAAAAACGTTTATCAAAGTTTCCACCTATCATTCTGGATAGATTATGGTTCATAAATTTGATGGAGTGTAAGCCCCCTGTGGATGAATAAATACCTTCATACAAAGCGTGATTCGCAAACTTATATCCAAGAATTGATTCTGTAGTCAACTATCGTGTTGTGGGTGGCGTTAGTCAATATCAAAGCGATTGATGATTAGCTTATTCTATGATTAAGTACCTTATCTATTATTGGGAGCTGTGTCTGACCCATTTTGGCTTCAGTGCCATCCTGTTCGCGCTCGATAGGAATTTAATCAATGCCCTCGCCATGTGTCATACGAAAGAGATATTATCAATTTAAATTTGACAAGGGACAACTCACTTCATTTCATATTAATCATAAATTTCATAAGAAATAGGAATTTAAGAGGAACTCAACTCTTAAGAGAAACTGAAGCAAGAGGAAGAATAGAAGAATCTTTTTGATACGAATTTGAAACTCAATCATAAATTTCCAGCAGAATATTACATACAAAAATAAAAGAACCTACTACATACTGGTTGTTTACAGTTTAATTAAATTTCTTAATTTAATTTACTGAAAAATTTCAAAATCTCTAAATATCCAGTAATAATGTTATTAATAATTAGGTCTATTCAAAATTCAAGCCATTTAAAGTCTTAAACAGTCTTATAATACGTATATATACCATTAAACCATTTCCCTTTCAGGGTAGGCGTGACACTACCCGATTCGGGTAGTGTTTCTAGGTTTTTCTTGTAGTTATAAATAACTACAAGTGTGGGCTCACCACACCCACGATGTGCCAACAGCACTCATGTCAGTATTCTTGAATGGTCACCCATCCAAGTACTAACCGCGTCCAACGCTGGTTAACTTCAGTGATCTGACGAGAACTGGGGTTTTCAGCGTGGTATGGCCGTTGGTATTGGCCGTATATACTATGCGCTATATAATATATGGCGGCACAGTATAAAGCAGAGATAGTAGGTAGTAGGAACCTACATGTATGAAAAATATTGAAGCACCTCGAAGGCTGGGTTAGGGTTTTATCAAGATTATTCCAGCCATATCACAAGGAAGGGCCCATAAAAGGATATTGGCTTTACAGATGCGTTTAATCAACCTTTCGTTAAATTCACCGTAGGCATCGATTTTAAACGCGATTCTAAGTGTATCTGTATCTCATGTAACGCAGTATTCAAATATCAGAGAAAATCGATAGCGACCATTTCAATTTCTAATAGTTTAATACGAACATAACTATTTATCAATGTTTTCAAAATTGACAATACCGCAGCAGATTAAAAAATACGAAATATACAATGATGTACATTTTGGAAATTTCCAACCATTATTTGTTAAAAAAAACTTCATAGAAAACATTTTCGGTTCAATAGTGATGTTCAATAGGTTCAATAGTGATGCTGAATTCTACACTATAAGTATTTGAATCAATAAGATATCTGCTCTTGGACCGAGGGTTACTGATTGAATGGCATATATTTCATTGACCCCTAGAACTTTTTCTCAGTGATCTTCCAGGTTCAATTAGCAATTAGGCAGCTTTCTTGTGAACAACTGTTCGCTTAGCAGTAAACAAGACGTCTTTTAATTTATTATATCTGGTAAATGTCATTAGCAGGTGTATTCAACTACAGTTAGTTCGATCTCAAAATTGGACAAAGTGTAATCCCATTAGATGGTATTTTATCCAAAAAAGATTGATCAATTTATGAGGTATCTCGATGAAGTAGGAAAGGTTACATTTTCTAACTTTGCTAGACTACTATTCCCTATTTCAGAGCGAAAAAGTGTGGAAATAAGGGAATGTAAAAGTGTAGGAGGCCGAATAATGCTGTCACATGGAAGTCAACAGAAAAGAAAAAACTGACTTTCATAATATTTAATATTATATATATATATATATAATATATAATATATGATATATTAATATATAATTATATATTTATCAATATAATATAATAATATATTTAATATTGCCGCACTGGCGGTAATGAGTAGGGGAAACTTCCCTACAGTGGATAGCTTCGTACAGTGGATAATGGTAAATAACAGCGAAATCCATAAAGTAAACTTAATTTGCAGATTTCGAATGCTTTATGTTGACAAAAATGCATCTTAAGACGGAATTTCTATTTCTTATTAATTATAATTAAAAAAATAAACAAAAAATATTCTTTTTGACATGATCAAGTAACTTTGTCCTAAAAATTCGTAATTTTTTTCAAGTAAATACAATTTTTCCCGAGCAATTTTTAAAAATGATATATGTTCCTTGGTTGTTAAACTGTAATACCTTTAACCTAAAATTCAAATATTCTATGTCAGATAATTGCTATAAACATATTGCTTGAGACTTTCATTTCCGTACTGTGGATAGCAGCGGCCTTCCTACAGTGGATTTCGATAGGTATTTTCTAGTTACTTTTGACGCCGAATAGGAAAGAGTACTCATTGCCATTAGTGCAGGAAAGGTTTCAAAGTGCCTTCTCAAAACATTGATCCTTAGAGATAAAAGCTTAGTGGATATTGGAGCGACTCTAGATTAGAGTTAAATATTGAATTGGTTTTTGCCTTTAACCTAATTAAAGAATGTTGTTTTTCAGATTGGGTACAATTGAGAACAATGCCCAAATTATATCTTCATTGAATAGTTTGATTCTGGCGAAACTCTATTATTTCCACGTTACTGTCAGTAAGTACGTATCGACCCGTGGGTCAATGCGATGCGCCATACTACCTTAACTTCTTAATTGTCTCCGTAAATTGCTAATTAGTAATACACGCGTCCAGTTCAAATCGATGCTCAGAATGTTCTAGATGGTGGAAGATGACTTTGAAGCCTGCAAAAGTAGGCTTGCAACTTGACTGTTAGGTGAAGCGTATTAGAGCCATGTCAAACTTACCCGATTCCTACCTTAACAAAATTTGTTGTAAACAACTCACGTCCAGACGAAATGAGATATCGATTTGCAAATTTGGGAAACTAAATAAAAGGCACTGGTGAACGTTAGTATAATCCTAATTAAAGAGAACTGCAGTACACTGTATCTGTATTCTGCATCTGTAGCTCCCCGCCTGACGAGGCTGTAGGGGAGTATAATCCAAAGACTCTACTCTACTGTACTCTACTGTACTCTACGTTGGAACTTGCCGTTGGCATATGCGCAGGCTAGCGCAGACTCGCAGTTGCCTAAGTACGAGACACGATAATGGGAGCGTTGAAATACGTGTGGCGCAGAGCGGGAACATACGGAGCGGGCAGCTACCGGGAGTTGCCGGGAAGGTACTGTACCTAAAAAAAGTTTAGTGCCTTTTATTTAATTTTCAACTCAATATCTGATGATGTGAACGTAACGTAAGTTGTTGCAAAAAAATATCGGTACTGTAGAAATCTGGTAAGTTTGACATGGCCTTAAGGCATCAATCTCGAACGTTATGAAGGTCAATTATTTTAACGATCTACCAACTAAGAAGAAATACAATGATACTAAAGTTGTGTTTCAGTTTCAAGGAGGTAACTGATCTACTGGTGGTATGTAAGAATATTACAACAGAGATCCGTATCGTCCACAGAAAAAAGAGATAATCGGGCTCGAGGCGTAGATAAGAAGATCAAGGGTACTTTCTTTTGAAATAATTAAAGCTTCGAAAGTCCACACAAGCAGGTTACAAAGATGATAGGAGATATGTCCATGTCATTCATTATGTTGAAAATGTAAAACGCAGAGTGGTTCTGCAAACATATCTCAACTTTTTTTGAAAAATTGACAACGAGACATGCACTATCTGAAAAGCCCATTATCGACTTTGATAATGCAACTAAAGTTATGTGGTGCTATCAGCATGGGCTGGATTGATGATAAGTAGTAATGAGAGGGTTGATTATAGTTCTTTGTTAATTTTCAAGGTGGCGCTTATGACCGTATTTATAAGATCCGGTTTTTACGCATGGACCTCGGCATCAACAATTATATGTTGGAATGTTCAGGATTGAATCTTTTCAAACTGTGAAGATTTAATTTCCAAAAATAAAAAATAAAACAACTTGAAATGTGGCTTATGAGGAAGTTTTATAAAGTATATATTTGTATAAATAAACGTATTAATAAGTATGAATATACTTTCTAATAATTTCATACTGTTTAACTAAATTATTAAGTGATAAATTAATTGATTATTATAAATATTATTTGCGCACTTTTATATGGGCGCATTGTTTTGTGCAACTTGAAATCAATTCTTAGGTTAAAGCTTTTTCTATGTATACAGGCAGAATAGAACAAAAGGTCTGTTTAAACATAAAATTTTAATAAACCTCTTTTCCTTTTGAAAGTGATAGAAAAACTAACGACAGCGAATTTATCAAAGGCCTACACATAAAACCCTGCACGCTATTTTTCAGAAAACTCCCATTCTCGAAGGAAGTAGCACGGAAAGGAGCGATTAGAGTTTGCTGCTGAGAAATAATCTATGGGGCGTGAGAAGACTTCTCCTCAACGTCTTATGGCTAACATATTTTTCTTTGCACCTGACGTTTAGTTTCTGTAATATCGATATCGATCCACAGAAGGCAATCGCATTCCTACACGATATAACTGCTTTTGAAGCGAAATTACGATTGATTTTACGGATATTTCAAGATTTAGAACTTCCTGAGCTTTTATTACTGATAAGATGCGGGCCCAGGTGTTTCCGTTCTCACGTTAGGGAATAATTAGGGTGTTTGAAACTATCTTCCTACAGTGCCTTGTTGCGAATATCAAGTATACGAGGATAAATTCAAGCTTCTCATGCATAATATATACTACGACTTCTGAAAATTACCGCTATTCTATGCGTTGTTATTAAATATTTACATAATTTGACATCTTCATCATTATTATTTGAAAATCTTCAGTTCTGAACATTTTTTAATATGCAAATTTTCAATTCTTTAAACATTTTTTAAGTTTTTCACACTTGAAAATATAAAATGCTTTATTTTTAAGGTACCAAATGGAAATTTTTCGCTTTCACAAAATTTGCATAAAATTTGGGTGTCCGCATGAAAAAGGGCCCTTGTTTAGGAGATATTCGCGTTTTTTTAAGTCAGGCTAAAAATGATAATTTTCGGATTTGAGTAGGGGATGTTACTGGAATCTATACTGAATCTCATGTTCCGAAAGCAACCGGATGTGGGTATATTTCATATTCGAAGAAAAAGTATATCACGCGTGCGCTTATAGAACGTTTTTCAAAGATCCAACTTCAAAAATGCCCCAGCGACTCGTTTTTCAACCTAAAGGGTTCATCTTGCGTTAAAAATACCGGGAATTTATCCGACTATATACGTAACTCCATACCGATCATAAAATCCCTGTTCATATAAACGCCCACGGTTATTGTTTTGTGCTATGTACTCATAATATGAAAATTTAAACTTAAAACTTTCCTAATCGAAATTTTACAGTAATAAATGGTTTATAGTATCACTATTATTGGAATACGGAAATTGTTCATTAAACAGCTGTTTACACTCAAAATTGTGTTTCACTTGAAATTGTTTGATTATTTACTAGTTGTATAAGTTTATGCTTTTTACGTATGAAATTTCTACAGTTAAAATGAAAAATTAGTGAACTTTTATATTACCCTTGCCGATCTTCATTTTTTTGTATGCCGAGATTACCTCCAGCATTTTTACCTGCAACGTTTTTTACATTTTGTTTTTTTTTCCTGTGAAATTTGATTTTACGTAGTTTGATTTGAAAGCGTTTCATGAAAAGCATTTATTTTAAAACTGTTTAATTAAAAAATATTGGAGACTTCTTTAAATAGCCGAATTGTAAGATTTCGCAATTTCCATATATAATTAAAAAAAAAGGTAAACAACCACCGCAGCGTCCCACTAAGAGCAACTGCCATACAAAAAATGGCAATAGCCCCCAGTAGCACCGCGGTAAATCACACCTATGGCCACGTCTCACAACCGTGATATATATATAACGTCAACCGGGGTAATTACAGATCAAGTCGGGCAAATATGGATCAAATAGGTTTTAATTTTTTTTTGTCGGCTATAGTGAACTTTCCGAAACATTGCACTAGGTAACTTTGTGGCGTGAAGTGTGCTCTAGATTAAACTATAAATATCTAGATGTTTATCAAGAGATTGTATTTATAAGATCCAGTTTTTCCGCAGGGACCTACGCATCGATAATTGTATGTTGGCATGTCCAGAGTTAAATCTTTTTAAAATTTGAAGATTCAGTTTCTGAAAATAAAACAACTTTGAAATCTGGATTTTGAGGAAGTTTCGTGAAATATATGAAACTGAATCTGGAATCTCTGAAACTTTTACTTTGATCTTTTAGAATCTTTAAGAAAATTTATATTAAATAAATAATTATATGACATTAAGTTTCATAACTATGAACAAAAGTATTTTAAAAACAATATTACAAATAATACTAAACTAATGGAAAAACATAAATAATATTAAATACAAATTTTCAAAAGATTCTAATTCCTATAACCTGGAAAAATTTATATTTTATAAACATACCTAGGTGTTCCTAAAAAAATTAAAAAGTCAAATTATTTTGATAATTATACACTGTAAAGCCCCCAAAAAAGATTTCTATGTAATATGGACCCAATAAAAAAATGTCTATATACTTTTATCAAGAAACATAAAAAATTTGTATCCATAACTACACGGTCAACTATATACCAGAATATATTTTACAAACACTAGTTATCTTTTAACCAGTCGAGAATACATCAATAATAATTTTGTGGGTCTAAAGTTTCATAATGCATAGTAGAAAAAATAGAACAAACTATATATCTGACGCCTAATAACATAGTAGGCTCTAGAAAAAGAATAGTTAACGAGAACGTTTTTCGCGTTGGCTATGAATAATATTGGTATATGTAAAACATGGTTTCTGGTTCATGCATTAATGCACGGCGGTTTTACTACGTTCTACTTACATTATGGCTGCGGTAACTTATACAAGGTTTGGGATTACTAGCCCTAACAATCTGTGAGCATTGATATTACCCAACTCTGTGTAGCTGAGCATTATACTATTCAATGCTTGATTGAAATCTACGTAAACATGATACGTTCGCCCAGTGTAAAAACATTAATACACGTATCCTTCTCGACGACAATTGTCACCAATAGATGAAATTAAATTTCAAGTTGAATAAATTCTGTTAAATATATTTTCAAATATAGGGTTGCAGTATAGAACTAAATAACTAACAAAATCGCAATTTTTCAAGAGAGCGAAAAAATATTCTATAAAATTGAAATCACCATTTAAGGATAAAATAAAAGTCCATTCCTGATCTGAAGTGTTTCTGAATTAGGACCAAAAAAGTGTGATTAGAAAAAGCTTCACAGTTCCGAGAAATGGTGAGTAGAAGTTGACTGTCTCAAAGTGACAAGAATATAAAATTGGAACAGGCTCGGCCGCGGATCGCGATAAAAAGTGCGATTTTCAGTTGAAACAAAACACTTTGAACACTATTTCCCGAAATATTGAGTTGCTCAGTTCGAAGAAAATGAGTGTGATCAGAAAAAGCAGACAAAAGAAAAAGTAAACCAATTCCGAGTAAATAATTCGAGAATTTGAAGGTTAAAATTTCATTTGGTCTGAAAATATTCTTAGAATAGCAATTAAAAACCTAATTTCCAATTTAAAAAAAATTAAGGATTGCTCCCAAGATATGGGAATGTTGAAAAAGAATAAAAAAAATTTCATCCAAAAAAATGATTTTGTTTAAAAAAAATCAATATTTAGTGTGACGATACCGCACTGTAACAAACGATTTTTCACTGAAAGGTCTATTAAAAGAAGATAAGAATATACATTTTTTTATAAATAAACGATAATAATTTAAAGAAATATTGTTCCTAATGCCAAGGCAAGAAATTAAGAGAAAAAATGTTTTAAAAAGTGTTTTTTTTTTAAATAGAAAATGATGATTTAAGATTATAAGTTACAATTTGATCAGTACTTCGGTGCTGTAAAAAGCCTCAAGTAGTTTTATTTAAGGGCTCTTCGTTTTGAAGAAGAAGTATTTTATTATTTTACTAGACTTAAAAACTTTCAGGAAGAGAAATATGGTGAGAAAAAGGTTACCTAGTAGAAAAAAGAAATAAAAATGTAAACAAACACAATATATTATTAAAGATTTTATTTGAAAAACTGTACTAATGAGTAGTAATAAGTCTTATTGACTTATATGATCGAAGAGAAACTCAATCTATTCCCGTTCCAATTTAAGACAATAAAATGCGACTTTGCATGCCACTTGAACAAATAAAAAGGACAACTAAATTACTAGCTTATATTTCTATTAGATTGCCATAAAACAACAAGCACCTATAAAACATTATCTCTAATTTTCTATTCAAAATTATATGGTATATAAAAAATCGAGTTGCACGTTGCAGAATGCAGTGGTATTAGGTTAGGCAATACAAAAGAAGAAGAAGATGGAAGACAAGTACAGAGAGTCAGTTATCTAGTTTTAAATTGTCAATCTTTTAATTACTATATTAAAGATGACATTTCGAACAAATCCTTTCAACACAAACTGCATTTGAATTTTAAAGAATTTTTTATGCAAAAAACTCATTTTCTGTATACATGTTGGGTCTCTATGTAGTTCTGTATTGAAACCCTTAAAATATTAATTATCAATATGTTTATTTAGAAATATACTATTTTTAGGTCTTTAGTCCTATTTCAGCAGGAATTTTCGGGACATAAATCCTATAAGTAAATTGTAAGAATTTTGAAAATAATTTTTAGTATTTAATCTTTAATCTTTAGTAAAATTTTAGATCTAATCTCATCTAATTAAATTCGATCTTTAGTACCTACGTTAGTCCCAACAAAATTTCTCCCAGGACAATTTTTAGAATGTTTTAGTATTTTGGCCCTATAGAAGTCCTGCTGAAAGCGACTGAAACATGATGCAATTTGAACTTTTTCGGAACAATTATTAATCGTGATCATGAATATGCGAGCAACCTCAACAGCAATAAAAAAGAAAAGGATTAAAAAAATTTTAATTCTAAGCTTTGAAAATATTTTAAAATGTCAAGACGTCATTTGTAACATTCAGATTATAAGCGTGCTCATTACTGCTCAAATTGGAGATATACCGAACCTGAATAATTTATGAATCTCCAACTGTTTCTCTTTGTAAAAGAAAAGATTTGAAAAATTATTTTCACAAAGAATCTACAAGTTCGTCTTAAATCGCATCCCTATTTATCCTTCTTTACGTTTTTTCCGACGAGGACTGTAAACATCAAAGTTCGAAATGTGAAAGTAGATTGCTTCGAAAGATTCCAGTCACTTTTATTCTTTTCTGTCAAGAGACACAATACATGTAAAGGTTCCGACCTGGGAGTGGCATCGTCATTTAGAAGGTACACAGAGAAGGAAAGTAAAGGGTTTAGCGATAGTGGCGAAAGAAAAATTCTGCTGCAGTAGCAACTTTGTGAGGTATAAGCTAAACAAGGGACATTGTCTTAAAAGATCTTTTTAAGAGAAAATAAAAAAATAAAAACTTCAGTTAATAGGACAGTCTACTTTTTTATGTAAATACCTTCAAAAATTGTTATATAAATTATGATTTGTAAATCATCTCTTTATGGATTGTTGTCAAATAATGAAATACTGAATATATAAATAAATTCATATTAATTAGTTCATTAACCTACTAATAAGAGAAACATGAATATGATATATGCAGCTAATAATCTAGTGGATCTAACAAGATTAATTAGAGGATTGGATAAATTTACATGCCTTCCATTCCTAATTTGATGTCCCACAATTTAATATTAATTTCAACGGATAATAGCATTTATGACTGAAAAATGGATAAACAGATTTTACGTTTCAACGAAGTTGAATTTGGTTTGGTTTCATATAGACCGTCTTATCTGAAATGCCTCATCTGGCCCAGGCCTGCCGCTGAAGAACTTTTCAATAGGAAACGAATTTCTAAAGTTCGATCAGCACATTTTTGTACATATTTCGAAAAACCGACAGGGTGTCGAAAATTATGGAAAATAAGAAATTCACTATATCAAAACAAGATTTCTTTACCTATAACCTGGACAGTCTGGTTTGTTCCAGGTCTGACGCTGATCAGCTTTCCAAGACACAAATATTTTTAAGTGCCTATCAAAAAAAATTTTTGTGTAAATTTCGAAAAATTTACAGGATATGATTATAGATTATTTTAGATTTAGATCAATTTCATTAATATATAACATACATTGATTCTTTAATAAAATTTCAAAGTTAATATAGTGTCTGTAGCAAATAAGTTACTCTTTATTTTAATAAGGCGAATTTATAACTTGAGGTAGTTTAATGGGTTGCATGCGCGGTTTATGACTTAGACGGTTAGGGTTTGATTCACGGTTCTTGCGAATTTTCTTCGAATGCATTTTCCTAGCTTTATATTTAATATGTAAGTTAGGACTTTAAAAAGTATCCATACATTCAATTATTAGAATTCTTATTAATCCATATATTTTTTTATGGAACCCTCGGAGCACATTATGGATCACGCAGACCCTTACATCGATTTTGGCCGGGAAAGCCAGAAATATCAAAAATTTCAGTGTCTTAGAACAATTTTATTGCAAAAATACTTTTTTAAATTAATTTTCTTCGATATGTAAATAATTCCAACAGCACATTTAAACTACAAGAATTAATTTATCAATGTTTAAAGAATATCCGAGAATTTTTTCAAATTGATCAGTTACGTGATTGTGAAATGTTAGACCATCAAAAAGTTTGTAGGGTCACATTGACCAACTGTATTGTCCGTGATCTCAAAAATAGGTTTATGCACCGAAGGTTAATTAAATTTTTCGGCACAGATTGTTCTATATAATTTTGAGCATCAGGGTTCAGCAGGAAACTAATTTTTTTCAGTGTTTTGAAATTATTTATTTATTATTTGATATTTATATATTATTTACTATTTACTCATGATGTACTTTGTACTATTCATTTATTTATTTTCATTAACTTACTTCTGACCAGACAGTATAACTAGTGCAAAACCGCACGGTCTGGCCTGGGCCGGGCCAGAGCCAGAAGATTTTTCCACTCGGGACACAGTAACTGTCGTTGCGGACGCACAAATCCGGTTTTACGGACAATAGAACATGATTAAAGATTCTGTGATCATTAAAAGTTTATAAACTTCTACATTGCTCTGTGACTCTCTCGAACGTTTCACAAGCGAAAATTCACTGGATTTTCAGTGATTTCAAACAAGACCGAGCAATAAATTCCCGTTCTCACATTTCACCTTAGTTTCTAATTGTATACCTAGATTTAATTAATTTCTTCCATTGCAGTAGATTCTGCTATCTATCAAGCTACGAGATCTGAAATGAGCATTATTCTGAAGGAATTTTTTCATTATTTATCGTGAAATTATAGTTTGTATATTTTTCCTTCCAGCTTTCAATATTAAAAGAGACAGAAAATTTGTTCGAAAATTTAAAGAGAGTTTTGAATGTAAAAAATCTAAAATAAACAAAGACGGTTGCCAATTTTCTGTGTCCTAATGCTATTTTTCAGAAACGCATAAAAATTGTTTAAGCTTCCTGAATTTATTTTAATTTTAAATGATAAAACTTACAGTTCGGTTCTGAAATAGTTGAAATATTATCCACCTGTTACAAAATAAACCAAGATTTAATCCTGAACATTAATCGGAACTTTACTTTACCTTACTGAACCAAAGCAGTAAGGATTTTCACTTATCATTCAGTGAATTATCACTGATTCAAATAGCTAGAAGGACGTCACGGATCTCAATAAAATTCTGATAAGAGTATTAATCTATTTAAAAGCCAGAAAAAACGCAAAATAGTTTATAACAAAATTTTGTAACCGGAGTTCTGGGAGACGGTACATAGATTGAAGTTACTCCCAGTTAGACCCTGCGGTGGTTGCTTAACCTCTTTTTTAAATTAGATGTATGTATTTATGTATATATATATATATATATATTATATGTTATATATGATATATAAGTATATATATA
>CAKNYM010045293.1:46170-64315 GCA_932195095.1 Andricus curvator
ATATATATATATATATATATATATATATATCTATCTATATTTCTGTTTTTGAATATATATATATATATATTAACTTGCAAAACTTTTCAGGTGGTTGAAATTTGTTTCTAAGTTTCCTGATTTTCACGGTTTTGCAGACTAAAAAAAATTACAAAAAAAATCTTCTGACAATGAATAATATATAACGTTACACCTTTCCTGAATTTTTTCATTTAAACATGTTAATTCTGACCGTATTTAGTACTTGTTAACGTGCAATATGTGTAGGATGATATATATCCATTAATTTCTCTCACATTTCTTTTGTGTATCAGGAAAACAAAGAAATGATTAATTAACGATGAATAGGCAACTTTCTGACCTCGAACGATGCACTGAAAACCCTTATTTCCTGAACTAATCTCGAAAGCTAACGAGGCTGGGCGATAGTTAGCATACGCCTTAGAACTTTAATGGAGTTTCTCATTTCGCGTAATAATCGACGTCTCAGAACATTTGCGGACAAATTGTAAACGTAATTATTGGCTTTATGCTGACTGTTCCTCATTCACAGAACAAAGGACGAAGTTCACATCGATTTTGGGTTAAAAACACGCTGCAAAGAAAAGAAATCCCGAAACGTGGTTAAGTTTCATCTTTCTACTCTTGATTCGGAAACCCCTTTTTCGTTTTAGGGTTAATGTTATGTAGGTGTCACGTAATCAATTACATTGTATTTAGGTTGGGTTTATAATTTGAAAAATACACATATTGTGCTGCAATTTTGTAAATGTTTCAAAATATGTAAGGGCGCATATGTCTGGCCCATTTGAGTTTTTATTTTTTTTCAGATACTACAATAATTTAATTATATTTATTTAAATGCTTATTTGAGAACAGGGCTTTAGTGCCCTGACTGAAATATATATTTTATACCATTTCGCAAAATTTAAGCACAATATTTACATTTTTTAAATTATAAAGTCGTCAAATATAACACCATTTCACGTGACACTCTTGTACAGGCCCTTAAATTTTACTAGAAATTATTTTTATCCCGCCCAAAATATTTGGTGGAATTATTCGAAATACAGATAAGTCTTATCTCTTAAAGATATCCGCATTTTTTTAAATAGAATATTTAATTCTTCGAGTTACTCTCCACAAAAATATACTGCAATTATCATTTTTCTACATCAAAAACATAAAATTAAATTTATTGCAAAGTTCACTATTGCTTCTTGTAATTTTTAATTGATTTTGTTCCCGATTGATTCGCCTTCATTCATTGAAAATCGATCAAAAATTTGGCGGAATTCACGACAGTCAATTGCTGATAACCAGTAAATAGTTCCTCCGAAAATTAACATGTTTTAATGTGTTAAGGCTCACTTTGAAGGTTATGAAGGTATTCATGGAATTTTAAGAACGCAATACGAAAATTCTGCAAATTATTTTATTGAATTTGTTTCAAAGCTGTGGAAATTCAAACATTGTATAATCCACTAATAACTCAGGAGTTATTCCAAAACTTTGTGAAAGAGATTATAATTTCTCTACAGAACATATTATATATAGTGAATAGTATATACTATATAGTAATATATCATATATATATACAGGGTGTTTTTTTAACTTGAGACATCGAAATATCTCAAAAAAACGCATCCTATGAAAAAAATATCCGTAATAAAAACTTTTTATTTTCGAGGAGGAAAAGCAACTTTGAAAAATTTACCCCCCCCCCAGGATGGGGGTGGGGAGTCGAAAAATCGAAAAAAAAAAAAAAAAATCGCGAATCGATATACATTTTTCGAATAAAACTTACGTATTTCATAAAGGAGAATCTGAATCTGTGATAAAAAATTGGGGTTCCCATTTGAAATTACAAAGTTACCCCCACTCCTGCCTCATGGGGTGGGGGGTGGGGTAAAATTGTTCAAAGTCGCTTTTCCCCCTCGAAAATAAAAAGTTTTTATTACGGATACTGTGTTCCCACAAAGTAACTATTTTTTCCTAAATCACTTTTTAGTCTCTTGAGTAAAACAAAGTCAATGTAGTCACTTCATTGAAATTAAAAGTGACTTTAGAGTCAAACCAGGTCAACTGTACCACAAAATTTTCCATTAAAACCTAAATTATTAAATAAATGGTATATTTGTGATAATAATAATAATAATAATAATTATTATTATTATTATAATTATAGTACACGACCATACAAAAAAAAATTCAAAGGATTTTTTAATATTCCTTTTGTTTGTTTGTTATTTGGTTACATGAACATTTGGACACTATTTTCTTCCAAAAAGCAGAAGTCAAATTCTATTAATGATAATCCAGTGACATTTTTATGGATTGTAGATAAATATCCTCCCTTTCCAATTAACCAGACAAAAATGCGAAATTTTGTTTAAAAAACTCAATTTTAATAACAATTTTATAAACAATTGAACATTGTTATGTGTTCTCCATACGCGACTTGGCTAAAATTGTACACACATTCACAATAAACCTTCGTCTTCCAGTTTCTGAAGAAAACAAATTGTATTTGACCTTGGGAGTGTGAAAAACTAATTTTTTCCTCGCGCCGTGCATCGGCCGGTAGGCTCGGCGCTGGGTGCCGCGGCCGCTAAACGTCGCTAAACGTCCAAACCCGCACGCTATAAAATTATGTGCGATGCATTTCATTTCGCATGAATGGGTGACAAGTAATTTGTATCTAGTAACGAAGAAGAGGAATACAAAATTTGAGAACTGTGTTGGTTTGCACGTTTGCAAATTCTGTCGCACGGCGTGCTACTTAGAAACAGAAATTTTTGTTCCCGGGCATGTAGCAAATTCGTCATAAACTCAAAAATATGATTGCATTAGAACGTCGGATCTAATTTTTATAACTGTCTTTTCTCAATGGATTGCAGCAAACGCTGATGACGAAAAAAATTTTCACAGTCTTGATTGTTATTGAAAACTACATTCACGCACAAAAAAAATTCCAAAATAATCAAAAGTTTCAACAAAAAACGGCAAAAATGAAGAGCGAAATGAAATGCATCGCACATAGTTTTATAGCGTGCGAGTTTGGACGTTTAGCGGCCGCCGCGCTCTAGGGCCAAGCCCGCCGGCCGATGTACGGCGCGAGAAAAAAATTGGTTTTCCACAGTCCCAAAGGCAAATAGAATTTTTTTCTTCTTCAGAAACTCGAAGCTGAAGGTTCATTCCACATGTGTGTAAAATCTTAGCCCAGTCACGTATGGAGAACACATAACAATTTCCAATTGTTTATAAAATTGTTATTAAAATTGCGTTTTTTCAGAAAATTTCGCTTTTTTGTCTGATTCATTTGAAAGGAAGGATATTCATTTACAATCCATAAAAATTTCACTGGATTATCATCAACAGAATTTGAATTATGCTTTTTGCAAGTAAATAGTGTCCAAATGTTCATGTAACAAAATAACAAACAAAAATATGGAATATTAAAGAATCCATCAAAAGTTTTTTTTTGTAAGGTCGAATACTTCACAAATATATAATTTATTTCATAATTTATGTTTCCATGGAAAATGTTGTGGTACAGATGACCTGGTTTGACTCTTTATTGACTTTTCTTTCAATAAATTAACCCGTGATTTAATCACTATTGAATTCAGGTCTATGCTTATTTTTGAATTGTGTTAAATTCTTTTGAAATATTTTAGGGAATTTTTAAAGATTCCAAGAACTTTTAAATATATTTCAATGATTTGAAGAGATTTTAAAGATTTAAGGTTAATTAAAAAAATTCCAAGGAATTTCTTGCTGAAACGTCTAAAAAATATTTGGTTTGATGTAATTTTAGCAAAAATGAAATCGCCGTTTGCTTAATAATCGAAAAATATATGAAAATGAACAAAATATTCAAAAAGTCAAACTTAAACAATTTCAGGGAAAAACTTTCTAATCAAAAATCTATATTTTTGATTCCAACAAATATTTTTTACTGAAGAAAGGAGCGTGATAAAACTTATTTGGCCTTTCATATGAAAACAAACTAAAATTGAGAGGATAAATGCTCATATTTTGAAAATATAATGCATTTGTCAAACAAAATTAGGTATTTCAAATTTAATTAAAATTACTTTTTTGGACGTGTGCAGCATGTAAGTTTCCTGAAACTCATTTGTATCCATCATTTCAAGATGACATTTTACTCCCGTTGTGTTGCCGTTCGTCATTTTAATAAGTTTAATATTGGCTGTGGAAGAATCTTGTAAGGGTCACAGTTTACATTTAGTCCATCTTACTTTTTTCTTCCAATGACTTACTATTATGCTTTCTGCGTTTTTATCAGAAAGTAGTTCCTTTTTCGGAATTTTGATTGCTATTAAGGTTAAATTTAAATCTATTAGGTTTTTATATTTTTGTGAATTTTAATAAAAATTACTAATTATGATAGTAAATGTATTAAATTGTACATTATTAAAATAGAAAAGGTATCAAACGTTTAAACTGCTAGATTTATTTTTTCAATATTCATCATCATGCATGCTTGGATTTAATGGACAACAAACCTTTTTTCAGCGTAATAAAAATAGCTAATTTCTATGAGATAGTAAAAAAATATATTTCGTAATTATAGCTGCTTTTTATAGTTAATCGTTAATGACATTTTTATTACAGACAGAGAGGACTTTTTCCGTAATCTCAAATGACATTTATTATTGTCCTCAAGATATAATTGCAGATAAATACATGTATGGGATACTTTTAAGTTAGAGATGTTTAACCTGTGAAAAATTAAATCCGTTAAAAGAATAACGTTTCAATTTTTAATGTGCTATACATAGAGGGACTTAACATTTCTAACTATAATAGTTTATAATAATTTAGAAAATTATCATGAATAACACTCAGCAATTTTCAATTGCACAATTTCAAACCACAAGTTTTTCAATATCGAAACAATTTCATATTGTATCATTCAAAATAAAATAATTCCAAGAGAAGAATATTTTACTTTGAAAAATCAAAAATTGAATGATTTAAAATTAAACAATTGAAAATTTAACAACATCAAAACGAAATTGTAAGCCGCGTGTTCACAAGACTGAGAAAATAAAAGTCTAATCTCCTTCAAATTCATGATCCATTATAAGACCAAAGCATTCGAAATTGAACTATTTGTGTGACGCATATATTGTAAGAATCTTAAATTTTAACCAAAATTGCAGTATTTAAAAATGAAGCTTTAAAATTCACATAATTTCAAGTGAAGAAACTATTTTCAGAAATTTGGAAATTCTGACTTGTATTTTTTGAATACGTACTTAATGAGATGAACATAGTAATCTTAAGTATTTCATTTATGCAATTGATATTACTATTATATTTAAAAAATTGCATTTTTAATTTATTGTGTATTTCAGTAAATACAAGTATTTAATTTAAGGATGTTTTATGGATTCAAAATGTTTCCTTTTTACTGAAAATAAATTAAACTTCTCGACCAATGCACTAGTTCACTTTAATTCAATATTCACTATTGCAAGATTATATTACCTCCTTCCCAGTACTCCAGTAAATATTAGATGCAGAAACAGAGTCGGTTGGACGATTCCTTGGAAATCTAACTTAATTTCTGTGTAAACACTCAGAAGCTCTGAATTTAGTTACAAAGTATTTTCCAGGTTCTCGTTGACTTTTGAATATGCATTTAACACTAGAAAGAGGAAAATGGAAAGCTAGAGGAAGGCAAAAATAGTGAATAACATGCAGGATGACGAAATAGAATACATATGCAAAAATGTTTAAGTTATATGTAAATTAAGAGCCAGCGTTGACTTTTCCAAACACTCGACTTCATTCTTGAGTCCCGGCTTCAAGAACTCTTTATGCAGTCCTACTTCTAGAAATGTCTACCGTCAGCATATCCTTTGAACATTGAAATATTTTAAAGTTCAGGATATAACGTCAGCTATATGTAAAATTAAACTTTTACCACGTGAAAATGAAAAATTCATTCCTTTTTTTTCTTTTTTATTACTTTTCCATACACTCAGAAAACGTGAAAGAGGAATGAAGTTTATAAAGAAGGTAAATTGTAACCAGAAGTATTTTAAATGATATAGAAAAAATATATATAAATGAGAGGCTTGTAAACTTTTCATTACTTGTAAACAAGTTTTAGCTTTTATGCGATTCTTATTTGTTCACCTTTTAACGTTAAGACTTGAAAAAATACGAACCATGGTGATCACTATAATTAGTAAAACTCAAAGTCTTTTCTCAACTTTTTTGATGAATAGTTAGTTTCCACTAATTGTTGAAGCAAAAAACAGCCGCTAAATGTATTATTCTCTAATGAAATTTCTTTATTTAAAAGTCTCAAGTAAGAAAAATCATTTAAGTCAGAGATTAAGTATTTCAAGTAGTATAAGTCAGTTTAATTTCGCCATTAGGGTTATCAAGTATTATCAACAATTTTAAACAAAGCCATATAGAATATGTGCAGTAGTATAACTAATTTTAAGTCAGACATAAAGAGTATCAAGTAATATCAGTGATTTTAAGGCAGTCATAGCGACTGCCAAGTAGTATACGACATTACGACATTTTAAGTCAGGATTAGGCGTTTCAAAGTAGCATAAGTCAGTTCAAGTAAGTCATAATAGATGGAATGTAGTATATACTTAATTTTAAGTCACCATAAGGGATTTCAAGTAGTGTAGGAACTTTTAAGTCAGGGGTTATTCACAAAATACATGATAAGTTCAGGGGGGGGGGTGTTAAAGTATCATTCTCTATGTTGAGAACAATAGAAAAAGAATCACGCAGGGGGGGGGGGGTCTGAAGTTTCGGAAAAATGTATCACGTATTCTGTGAATGGCCCCTCAGACTCGCAATTATACTAGATAGTTATTTATGATACAAGGACCCTAAGTCTTACTTTTTCCTCGTGTGAAGCTGCAACACGAAACAGAGCCCGAAGTGTTGCTGTGGCAGCGCTCATTATTTTTCATTAATTTATAGGGCTAGGACCTCAAGTAAACCGTTTGCATGTCTGAGCCTATAAATCATGTTTTAAGGATCATTTCGATCATACGATGGTGGTGTGATAAAAAGTACTTTTAAGTTTGTCCTAAGGGATGTTAAAAAGTACAAGTAATTCTAAGGTTACTGTAATGAGTATCAATATCAAGTAGTATAAGTGCTTTTAAGACAGGCATAATGACTAGAAAGTAATATGATGACTATATGTGCTGACTTAAAACTTTCAAGTCAGTCCTAAGTAAAATCAAGTAGTATAAGGAATTTTAGGGCAAATTTAAATAATGGTTGTCATATAAAATACATAATTTTAAGCCAGAAATGAGAACTTCTGAATAGTATATACAACTTTAAGTCAGGTATATGAGATCTCAAGTAGTATAAGTCATTTTTAGGCAAGCACAATGGTTGTCAAGTAGTACAAGTAATTGAAAGACATTAGAAAGTAGTATAATTTATTTCGAGTCGAATGTAAGGGCAGTCAACTGGAATACATAATTTTAAATTAGTACTAAGGAATATGCAGTATTATAAGTAATTTTAATTTGACCGAAAGGAACGTCAAGTAGAATACATCATTTTGCGTCATCCATAAGTTTTTTCAAGTTGTATTTGTAATGATAGTTCATTAAGTAATCTTTGGGTCATTAATATACTTTCCAGCCATCGTGGCCAACTTAAAAGTACTTATAAGTACTAAGAAAGTACTAATAAGGTATAAGAAAATAATACGTAATACCAAAAAAGAAAAGTACTAAGTAGGTATAAGAAAGTAGTATAAATACTATTTTCCAGACATGATATCTGTCTCAAAAGTACGTACACTACCTGAAATCCCTAATGGTGACTGAAAATTATTTACATACTACTTTCCGCCCATTATGATTGGCTTTAAAGTAGTATAGGTCAATGTAAGTCAGACAATTATTAAGACAGTCTTTTGTGCTTGTTGTCGGTTTAATAACGAAAATTCTAATCTGGATTAAAGAAATAAATTTGATGTACAAGATTAAAATTTTGCTGAAATTAAAATCTGTTACTCTTCAGGAGAGGTCGTGTCGATTTAATTTGACGTCGCAGTTTTCAGATTCTAATAATTGGACAGAAAACCAGAGGAGGAGGCAGAACGAGCCATTGAACAGGTTGGTGGATGAAGGTTTAACTGTGGGTTATCTAGGTCAAATAGATGCTTCGTGCACGTACTGGTATAACCGTAATAGTTTGCGTTTACCCTCTTGTCTTGTTCACCCTCCGATTCTGTGCCCGACTCGCCCCGTTTCCACGTTTGAATTCCAGAAAATAACACGTATACATGGCATCCTTCATTTATCGTCAATACCTGTACTGAATCGACAGAAGACTTAAAAGAACCTGTCACTACTACGATATTGACAAACAAAACAATAATAATAATAGAATAAGGACCCCGCAGCGAGGTTCGACTTAAATAGGATTTGTCCTTTGGGTGTCTGACAGAGCAGAGGCCTCTAAGAAGTTTTGAATACACCAAAGACTTATTCAAGGAGTAAAAGATTTTTATGAACTGATTTCTGTGAATCTGCTTTAAACTTAGTTGAAGGATATAGACTCAGGCGGATTTGCAGATCTGAGATAGATCGAAAGCTAAGTATTAGTTAAGATGATATTACAATTACGGGCTTGATTAATCAGTTGAAAAGTTCATTAGTAGAGAGGGATTTAGGTGTTTGTGTAATTTTAGTTCACTTGAGATGTTCTATTTTTTTTTACAGAATTATATCCATGGAATAGAACAGAGTGAAATAAGAGAGAAATATATAATTTACAGCCCCGATGTAATTTTTATAATCTCGCCTGCACTTAAAATATTTACCAAATTAAATTTCGGGATTTCTTATGCATTTTGAGTACAAGCTGAGTATGAGCTTTCACGCAGAAAATGAAATTTACATGCAGAGTGAAAGGGATGAAGTTATGGGAATGCTGGAAAGTAGAGGGCAGGTTTGGAGGAGGAGAAAATTTCATTTAGACAGTAATCTGGAAAACAGGGTGGTCCCTTCTTTCGCAGAATATACGAAAACGCCACCAGGTCTCATGTTAGTAAAGTGGTCGACGTCTTTCTCATGCTAGTGTTCTCAAGTGAGTCAAGTCTCAAATCTTCTCACACCCTGTCACGCAGTATACAACAATTTTATTGTATTGTGCCTCAAACTGGTGTAGGAAACTTGAAATCAGGTGTTTTTTGTGAATTTTTGAGAAATAAAGTATTAATGCAGTCTTCTTAAAACTTTTAGGATATATTTTTACTCCTCTTACAAAGAAAAAAAATTTCTTTAGAGTTGAAAATCGTTGATCTATAGGAAGATCCACGCGGACATCTCCGCTGTCGATGAACCTAAGAAACAAAACCAAAGTTGAAAATTGCGAAAATGTTGGAACCTTAAAAATCAATTTTGAATTTTTATAAAAAATTTTCATATTATTTAGGCAAAAAAATATTTCAGATTTTTACATTCTCATCAGAGAAGGTATTCGATTTGTGTAAAATTTGACCGATCCCGTTTTTGTCAGATGTCCACGTTTTAAGACCCCGTGAATCCAAAAAACTGGTTTTTACGAATGTGTCTGTATGTCTGTCTGCAGATTTTTAGTTTGTTAGCACGATAACTTTCGAAAGAGTTGACATATTGGATTAGGCTTTGGTATACTCTTGAAGTGTCCTAAAATGAAGGTCTCTTAGCCAGCCGTTTTGTATGAAAATTCAAAAAATGAGAGCATTTTCAAAAATTTTAAGACCACTTTTTTCAAGATTTAATAATTCTAGGTACAGTTATTAGTAGTACTAAAAAAGGCGAACAATTTATCCTAATTACTTTTTTCGATACAAAAAAAATTACCGGAGTTATAGCATTTGCAAAATGACAAAAAAAAACGAAAATGAACATTTTGTGCGAAACGAAGCAAGATGGCTAAAAATTTCAAAGGGAGAAAAATGTTGCATTTTGAACACCCTACAAGATGACAACAACTTTTTGAATTTTCTTGAAAAATCCAAAATTCAAATTTTGACCGCACAAAAAATAATAAAAAATTTCATTTTGCGGTCAAACTATACAAGATAAGAAAAAAAATGAATTAACAAAAATGGTGTATTCAAAAAAGATCTACAAATTGGTTAGAAATAACTTTTTGATAGGACTTAGTTTTTGTTTTATTCGTGAAAAACTGCATTAAAAATAGAAAAGTTGAATTTTTAGACAAACGACACAAGATACAGAGGACATATTTTTTCCCCATAAGTATTCGAGGTTCATTGATATCATAATTTCATTACAAATATGTAAGAGAATTCCAGATCTGAAAGCGAGACGGTCGGGAGATGTCCGAAACTTGATGATCTTGAATTTCTGAATACAGAAAAGATAATTTTTTTTTATAGTTTTAACTTTCCTATAGTACTTTAAAATGTATTTTTACTTATAATTTACCTGAAAAAGATGCAATTTGATATAAAATGATAAGTGAAAATACATTTAAAAGTACTAAAGGAATCTTTCAACTGTAAAACAGTGCATTTTTTGTGTATTTCGAAATTCAAGATTTTCGTCGATCACCCGTTATAGATATTTTTAATTTATTCCTTATGTAGAATAATCTCCTTATACTTAAGAAGAAATCCTGTACATATTATTCCCGGAAGAAACATTTTTAGAGGCTATTTCACACTATCAATTGTAATGACATTACAAATTCTCGTTTCCTAAACCCCATAATATCTTCAAATTTTGGTTTTTGTTTCATAAAACTTAGAGCTTATTAAAAAAAAAACAAATATTTTTAAGGGGTAAAAGCAAATTTATGAGAGTATTTTTTCACCAAAGGGAAGAGATTTAGAAGAAATTTGGGCACCCTAGTAAGGGTGTTATCTTCAATTAACGGGTGGATTTTTTCCAACAAAGTTCCGGTAACTCTTCTGCATCTGCTTAAATCACTCATGGAGAAACCTGTGAGATTAATTACAAAGCAAATCACGTAGAAACAAAATCTAACTCTTCCTGCTTAGAAGGGGTGCTTTTCCTCTGTACAGGTTTCCTTCTCAACTGTCGTAATAATATTTCATAGGCCTACTTGATTAATTTTAGCTCCAAAAATAAAAATAAAATATTTGCAAAATTTGTAAAGGAAGAGAATAAACGTAGTTTAAAAATATCTAAGGATTTGTTCTTCAATTTTTACGGGTGAATTTTTATAAACACCGGTTCTGATTACTCCATTAAGTCTTTGCAAACCACTCAATGTCAATCTTATGAAATTAATTTTGAATAATTGTTGGCTTCATTTTTCAGATTCTGCTTTAAGCATTTACGTCATATATTGAAGCTAATTTTAGGTGAGCTCTGAAATAAGACAAGCAGTGAGATTTCGGGGCCGTTTCGAAGTCAAAATTCGAACAGACCTCTTTTTCTATCTCCACACGTTAGAAAAGGAAGTCCGTTCGATTTTTGACATTCGACATGGTCCCGGAGTTCCACTGAAGGCACGACGTAGTATAAGGAGACCCCACTCCCGGAAAATTTGGACGAATGGATTCGGATTTAGTTAGTTTGCATACAGAGGGTCCAGAGACAATGTGGCAACCTAGTATCATTCTTTCTGATTGGCTCAGTTTTCTCATAGATATTTTGGTATATATAGATATACTAAACTATAGAAAACCTGAACGTAAAATGGTGGCATCCTTTCGCAAAATGGCGGCATCCGGCTAGGTTGCCACACTGTCTCTGGACCCTCTGTATGCAAACTAACTAAATCCGAATCTATGCGTTCAAATTTTCCAAAGACCGCATGAGAGTGGGGTCTTCTTATACTACTTCGTGACTGCAGGTCCTCAAAGCCTCGATGCATTTTCTTGTAATTAAATTTTTTGGCGACTTGGATACGACGCACCGGTACATGTCCGCCGGCGCCGAGGGCGCCACACCATCGACAACACAAACAATCATCTTGTCAATGAGGAGACAATTAGCTCATTTTATCTACGTCGCGACATTGAATCTTTAAATATGCACTAAAAATTGCACACATTCTGTCCATATCAACCTGAAACAATTAAATAAAATGAGAAACAATGCAATTGTCTTTTAGGTCGTTCAGTTAGAAGTGAGGTTACCCATTAAAAAAAACAATTTTTATTTATGTGTATGATATTGCTATTTTAAAAATTTAAAATATCTCTCGCCTTTACGACGCGACGGGTTCGGATCATATCCGAGATCATATCACACCATCGATTTCCTGGTCTCGGTCAATTTATTTTCACCTCCAGGGAAATACAGTAGTAAAGTTGACGACGAATCGCCGGCTCGATGTCTTTCAGCGTTTCAACTTGAGGGGAATTGCAGAAATGACCTTCGCACTTTCAGTGAAATGGATTCCGCCGGAAATCTAGTTTGGATCGAGTCGATGGAGTAAATGCGCCAACGTAACACTATGCCAGACCAAGTTACGGTCTGTCTGTATCCTGAATAGCTAACGACTGAAACGGTCATGTAGGTAGTAACGGCCAACGTTTGCAAGCGGAAGGTGCATAAAATGGATTATCGATTAGACTTTTGCGGCGGATAGTTTCATACCAACTTTGACGGATTGGTAATTAAGAGCAATATACTGTTAAAGCGATAATTAATTACAGGTAAAAAAAACTTTAAACTTAAAATTCCGAAAATTTTTTCAGATAAATTCACGAACGAAGCTTCTATTCTGAACACAAGTTTCAAAGTTTGATGAGGGATCGTACAGTTGAGAAGAGGTCCAAGTCTGTTGTTGACTGACCTGTAAGCTTTTGTCGAAAAGTCTTACTGAAAACTTTGTTCGAGGGGAAATCAAACAAAGTTTCTAAGAACATCGCGGTAGGATATTTTTAACTTTCTCATGTCAGTCTGTTTGAATGTTCGAAGCTATATAAAAATATATTTAAAAAAGAAAATATTTAACAAGAAAAAAGTTTAAAACATTTCAACTTCTGGAAATTTAAATTATTCGTTCAGTAATGTAAAAGAAAATGAAAAATTTGTTGAGAAACATATATTTGTTTTTTGCTGAATTTAAACAAATTCTCAGAGTGAAATAGACACCAAAAGTTTATTAACCATCTGCTACTTCATTTACCCGCATAAAACTTCAACTGCAAAACAGATCTTTTATAACTCGATGAGTTGTATAGACTTATAACTGTGTTGTTGAACGACTTCCAAGATAAACTCGAGTCGTTCATTTCTATTACCAAGAAACTTTATAAGGACTTCCTGAAACAAAAACCCAGGGCATCAAAACGTGTCGAACAGTTAAAAACTATATTATGTAACAAATGAAAACTACCTATTGTGCAAAGTTTTGATGCGATTTTCTGACTTAATTTTTACACTTGAGCATTTTGTGGAAAGTTTTGCAAAAATATGCTAATTAAAGTTTGAAAATTCTTCTTACATGAAAGCTCCTGATTGTTGAATACAAATGCCTACAAGTGACCACAAATTATTCCAGAAACAAAAATTATTTTTAACTGAATTATCTTCCATGTAAAGTATTTTGCAAGTTAAAACTGAATTAATGAGGAACTGAATGATTCGAGCAACATATTCTGGTGAATTTCCTCCAGGGAATTCTGACCGTGCTAATCATGGCTTGTTTAGATGATCGAAATCAAGCTTTCGCTACACTGAGAAAAAGATTACTTGATTCAAAGAAATGTAGTACTGAATACGTTCAATAAAATATTTTTTTGATCTAAAGAAATTTTGTTTATAACAAAGTGAGTTTTTTGTTCGAAAAGCATCATTCCTTGAAGTAAGAAAAATTGTCTCTGATCAAACAAATATTTGATTAAACCGAGGGGTTAACAACTCGTGAAGTCAGGTGTACACCTTCGCTGAAGTCACTGGCGTGAAGTCACTCGAATTCACATGAAGTCACTGAAATCATTTGAAATCAGTGTACACTACATCGGTCGAGTTGTGAACCCCTCGGATTGAACGTATTCAGTCCTACATTTCGTTGAATCAAGTCATATTTTTTCTCAGTGTAGTGTATGATGACTGCATCATGGTTTTATAGAAAATTCGTCCCTCTGGATTGAAAATTCATCTTTTTTAGTATAAAAGTTCTTGAATGTAAATTCATGTCTCTTGGTTCAAAAATCAACTGCCTTCTACAATATTTGACTTTTTAGCTTTATAACTCAACTTTTTTGTGTAAAATTCATTTCATTGCGTAAAAAACTAATTCTTCTTAGATGAAAATTCAACTATTTTGTTGAAAATGCTGTATATTTCGACTTGAAATCTTAAGCCTTTTACATTGAATTCAATACGGTATCTACCTAAACTTTTTTTTAAATTTATTCCCCTATTATTTTACTATTTTAGTGAAAAATTACCCTTTTTCTCCTGTTTTGAGAACAATTCTGATCTGTGAAGTCTGTCCAATTATTATGTTTGTATATTTATTGTTTTATTTCAGGCGTTTATCAAATAAAATCAAAGAATACATTTTTACTTAAAAGGGGCGGAGGTTCATATTTGTAACGTCACCCTGGGGGGTTCATGGTTTGTGTGATGATCTGTAACGAAGAAGGGAAGGTGTGGGAAAAGGTTTCAAAATAGCGTGACGTAATTTTTGAACGGTTCCTTTTGAAATTTAAAAAAGGCTACGATTTCAAGTTTGCTACGTGTGAAGGCAGTCTATTGATATTAAATTCCAATTGATTTAAAATAGCAGCCATATTTCTTGCGGCGTAGGTTTATTTTAGTGGGTTTAAAATTTTAAAATCTTTCAATACGAATTGAAATTAAATATGCAAAATTAGATATATATTCACATTTTTTCCTTTCTTGTATAATACTGTTTTTGAAACAAACATATTTTTGAACCTGCAAGTCATTCTTGACCGGGAATGACAAAACGGAGATAAATATAGCTTTAGAAACCCTCATCACAGTAAATTTTTCTTCTTAAAAATGGTTTGTTTTCTACCCTTTTTTAAAATATTTGCTCGGCTGCAGATAAAATTTTTAATAAAACATGGTAAAAGGAAAAAAAATTGTATTGTTTGTATTGTTTTTCTTTATTTTAAAGGTATATTTTTATCAACACAGATTCTGTTAACTTTTCCGCATCTTTTCACAACAATAAAAAAAAAACTTGGGAAATTAATTACGGAGAAAATAACACAGAAATTCAATTGTTTTTCAGTTTTTACATTGATCAAGACAGTGAACATATGTACTTGAAGATCCAAATCATTTCCTAAGAAAATAACCTGAAACCTAATGAAATCCTTGGTTTTTTGTGTGCAGTTGTCGTCATAATTTACCATAAGCTTATTGAAGTAATTTGAGGTCTAAAGGTATGAAGTAGAAGAAATATGAGCCGCGAGCGAAAAAAAATTCCCCTTCATCTCCTCTGAACTGGATGACTTGATTCAATACAACTTTTCACGCCGAAATTCAGCAACGATATATCTTGAGACTAAGTTCTGTTTTTCTAAATCATTGAACATATTTGATTTTTGAAAACATTTTTCGTCAGTCCTGAAAAATCGAGAATATTTCGAGGCTGGCCAATTTTATGAAACACGTACGTATTATGGCCTTTATTATATAATTACAGCAGTTTAAAAGTTATTTTTTATATTATAATGAACTGGATGTAAAAATCAACTTTTATGTCAATCGTACATACAGATAAATAAATTGAATAAAAGTTAAAGTTAAAATTGTTACAGGGGATGAATTTTAATAGGGAAGATGTAGAAAAGAAGAAAAAAACATCAAGGGTGAAGTCTAAAATTAAGAAAATTGCATTTCTTTCTGAAATTAATTTAAATACATAACAAATGGTTTCTGCTGACCAGTCTCCTAAAAAATAAGGGCCTTTTCTGGGTCATTGCTGGCAATCAATTTCGTAAAAAAAACGACATCTATTTGTTGACAAGTAATCATAAGTGAAGGATTTTTCCAAGTAATTTGAAACTGATCCCATTGAAAAAAAAAACGAAATCTGCCTGTGAAAAGTTGATGAAAATCTGTATTTGTTGATGAGATTTATTCAAACTAATAACAAAGGTTGCCGCCTGTTAAAGTTTCCTAATTAAAAAGTCCTTTCTGAGTCATTGACAGTCGATTTCTTAAAAAAAACGACATCGATTTTTTGAAAAATAGTTAAGTTGTGAATTTGTTTACAAACTTGTTTATAAAGTATAATTTTCATAAGAGTGAAATAAATATTATTTTTAGTATTTAAATTTTTGTTACAGATGATATGTAAAAATAGATAGATAAAAGATATATAAAATTGATGTTTAGGTCATAAGAGTGATGTTACTTTTACCAATTTTTTGAATTTTTTATTTAATCCTTCATGGTTTCACCTTTTTAAGATCTTTCATCTTAAAAATCATTCCCTGTAACAAAAATCTTAATAGTGAAAATGAAATTTAAACCACACCACTTTTGAAAACTACACGTTTTATGTTAGGTCTTTTAATGTCAACAGAACCTTTCATTCTGTTTCTTTATTGCTATGCACGATTGAAATAAAAGTTTATATATTGTTTAGTTCATTATCATATCAAAAATAATATAAAACAAGCCGTACTAATATAAGAAAGAAGACATTTTCTTGCATGTACGTACCTGTTCCCCAACAGGGGCATCCGTTATGAAAATCGGTACAAGCGCCTAGAAATGGTTCAATAATAGGTACATATATGTCAAAAATTTCAAAAATATGCTTTTTTATCATTCAAAATATTAATAAATAAAAATAAATAATACCTTAATTTCTTTAACAAATGTCTGTTATTAAAATGATACAGGGCGAATTTTTATATTTTCTATCAGGGGTCGTGCATATAATACGTAACGAGCTTTTCTTTTATTCAAATAAAGACGAAAATAAAATTTCGATGAAGCCAAAAGGGATACAACGATATAAACAAAAGAAAACCGCGTTACGTATTATGTGCACGACTCCTCACAGTAAATCTGAAGGTATCACTTTGATCTGCAATAAAGTGATTCAAGAATGTAACAGCATTTTGTTTCTTTATAGGGTAAGTGTCGGTATTACTGCGGAAAAAAATCCAGACGACTTTTGAAGATAAAGAACAAGTGTTTGAATGGGAAATTCGTTACGCATTAATTCGTGAAGCAATATTTGGTATTTAATTAATAGAATTCAGTCGTTAAATCCTGAAAAGAAATTAGATTTATGTGAAAAATGCGAATATAAAAAAAAATGTTCCATGCAGGTATTACTGCGGGTTTGCATGAATTACTGCGCGCCAACTACTGCAGCAACCCAATTACTGCGCTTGTAATACTGCGATTTTATTTTAAGTGAAGTTACAAATAATTTAGAAAATTTAAACCTTGTAATTCATGTAAATTATAAAAGATAGGCATGACTTAGATATACTAATAAATTTAAATAAATTCGTAACGGGAAAACCCAGCTTTGCAGCAATGACATATCCAGCTGACTAGGTCGTTTTCCTCTTCGGTACTTAGTGCTGCTGCAGGCCCAGGCTTCTTGTCTGCATATTTATTGCATTTTTTTGCTCTTATAGTTGACTCAAGAACTTTGTATTTCCTAGCCATTTCAGCAACCGATTGTCCTCTCTGAACCCCCTCTAATGCGAGCATTCTTTCGAATACTGAAGTCTTACATTCTTCTTTTTCCCATTTGCTCGTACTTTTTTGGCATAGATTTCTTTCATTCAGGTTTCACCATTTTTGATCACATCAATTCAAAATCATTTAATATAAAAGACACACTGCGAAACTGAGGTTAGTCTTGAGGTTATGATATAGCGCCTGGAAACCCGCAGTAATACATGCAACAAGCCAAATCGTGTACCAAATACTGATTTGGTAAAAAATATATAGAAATACATATTTCTTGTCTTCTAGCATGCATTTTGAGAAAAGTTGTATATTTTTTTTTATTAAAAAAATATTGCAATAAATATTTAGTTTCCTGAAACGAAATGAGAATTAGTTTTTCAGAACGTATTCATGACCCGCCTACAAATCGAAGCAGTAAAACTATCTGTATCGGAAGCATGCGAGATTCAAATTGCAATAAATTAGTTAAAAAC
>CAKNYM010045294.1:6907-31136 GCA_932195095.1 Andricus curvator
ATTGATATATTTTTAAAATAGATTTTTATAGTAAAAATTTTCTCATTCTCATAATTTAAAGTTGATGCGAGAGTAGGAAAGTCGTGTTGATTCGAGACGAATCGATTGACCTATAAGAATAATACATTCTATTGAAAAGTAAGGAAGCTATGGTAATGCATAATATTTGAAAATACGGGGTTTTTATAGTAAAACTTTTTTCTTCAACATAATTAAAAGTTTATGCAAGAATATAAAAGATTCCTTGGTTCGACACGAATCGATTGACCTACAATATTAATACATTTTATCAAAAAGTAAGGAAGTTATGGTAATTTATATTTTTTTTAAGTCGGGTTTTTATAGTAAAAATTTTCTCATTATCATAATTTAAAGTTGATGCGAGAATAGAAAAGTTGTGTTGATTCGAGACGAATCGATTGACCCATAATATTGATACGTTTTATCAAAGATTAGGAAATTTATGGTAATTTATATATTTTTAAAATCGATTTTTATAGGGAACATTTTCTCATTCTCATAATTTGAAGTTGATGCAAGAATATAAAAGATTTCTTGGTTTGACACAAATCGATTGACCTACAATAATAATACATTTTATTAAAGAGTAGGGTAGTTATGGTAATTTATATATTTTTAAAATTGATTTTTATAATAACAATTTTCTCAGTCTCATGATTTAAAGTTGATGCAACAATTAAAAGTTGTGTTGATTCGAGACGAATCGATGGACCAATGAGATTAATACATTTTATTGAAGAGTAAGGAAGCTATGGCAATGCATAATATTTGAAAATACGGTTTTTTATAGTAAAACTTTTTTCTTCAACATTATTCAAAGTTGATGCAAGAATATAAAAGATTCCTTGGTTTGAAACGAATCGATTGACCTACAATATTAATACATTTTATTAAAGAGTAGGGAAGTTATGGTAATTTATATGTTTTTAAAATCGGGTTTTTATAGTAAAAATTTTCTCATTCTCTTAATTTAAAGTTGATGCAAGAATAGAAAAGTTGTTTTCATTCAAGACGAATCCAGTGACCTATAATATTGATACGTTTCATTGAAGAGTAAGGAAGCTATGTTACTGCATAATATTTTTAAACACGGTTTTTTATAGTAAAACCTTGTTCACCAACATAATTCAAAATTGATGCAAGAATGGAAAAGATTGATTCGAGGCAAATCGATTGATCTATAATATTAATACACTTTATTGAAGATTAAGGAAGTTATGCTCATTTATAATATTTGAATCGTCTGTTTCAAACAGAAAAACTTTTTTCATTCACATAATTTAAAGTTGACGCATGAATAGAAAAGACTTTTTGATCATAAATTTCCAAATAGAATAATTCTGACAATTTTTGTAAATAAATCATAAAGATGGGAAAGGTATGGGGGGCGACAGAACTTTTTCCTTCTCTTTTCCAGCTCGAAAAATTATCATTTCGAATACAAAATTTGATTTGTCTAATTTGTCTTTGTATTTAAAAAATTTTTTGTATTATTTTCACAGAAAAAACTAAGCATAAAATTTGTTGCAGGAAATTTTTTAGAGCGATAAAGTTTTGTTCAGCCAACTTCGCGTCTTTCAAAACACATGTGTTTGTCATGGAAAAGCAAAAGAAAGTTTAACCGATATTTGTGTATAGTTTATCCTTTGAAGTTAATTTTTGTTGCAAAGAATCTTTCGTCGGAAATCGATGTAAAGTTTATCTTCTGTTTTTTCTGTGTTGTGATTTTGTATTTTTTGTAAATTTCTATTTTCAAATTGATCAAAATGAAGACTTTGGTTTGTCTAGTATTGAAAAAAATAACTAATGCTTCCTCTATGAGGAAGCAAATACATTTGCTAAAATTTTGAGGAACATTTTGAGACAATTTTTGAACTGCCTATGAAGTAGAATAATTTTTCACCAAATAGCAGCAAAATGGTTGAAGTACTTGGATTATATCAATTACATGTATTTCCAACTTTACTTCGAATGAGCCGGATTACAAGTGAATTAAACTTCGTAATAGGTGGATTTTTTTTATTACAGGTAGGTTTTCCTGGATTGTAATTAGATTTCTCTGGATTATAGGTGGATTTCCCTGGATTTTATGTGGATTTCCCTAGATTACAAATGGATTTTTCCACATTAAAAGTGGATTACTGCCGAATACTTGTATTCCACTGGATTACAATTAAATTACGCCGGATTAGAACTAACTAAAAACAGTATCACAAGTGGATTACCATGGATTACAAACCTGTGTTTTTTTTGTAATATGGTATAATTTGCTTCACATTTCAATAAAATTACATTCCCTCGAAAGAGAATATACATATATATTTCAATAACAAAGAGAAATGCTACACCTGATTTACCACGAGTAAATTTTTTTCTGCAATTTCGCGACATGTGTTACGCGGGGCAATTTTCTCCTTTGTCACAGAAGAAAAATAAAAGGCATATATGTCCTCTCTCGCATTTTATTTCGATTTGTTTCCCTCTATTTACGTTTTTTTCTTCTATTTTTATTTGTTGCGCCATTCAGCCGACCATGCAATAAATTTCACTCCCATTCGCGCATTCTCAAAAATAACAACATAGTTTCGCATACATTTACATTTACACGCTCTGTTTAAATTACTCGGAGAAATTTCACAGGTTCCGGAAACAGATGTAAGGGCGCAGATTTCAGAATGCGCCCGGCACGGACAATTAGTGCTTAGTATGAAATGCGTACCGAATTTAATTAAACTATCGCGAAAGTGGAGATGGGACAAATAGACAATTTTGCGAGTGAACCGCACGGTCACATTTGCCTCGAGAACCCAATTTAAAAACGATTATCAAAAACATATTTTCCTTTTAGTTGCTGTACTCTTTCGAAGTTTACACAACTTGAAAAAGTTTTTCATTATATGAAGCACTAAAAAAAATAGCGGGCTTATAACGGCGCCTCTATTCCGTGCCTAATTTTTAAAAATGAGAGTTTAACTATTTCATTTTTTGGTGGAAAATTAACTTTTTTTAATTAAATTTATTCAGAAAGAAAGATCTTCTCCTTTCGCTCCGCTGGGATTCGAACGTCAGGTCAACTGATTGCCGGTCAGGTGCTCTGACCACTGAGCTACTAGAGAGATCGGAAGAAGAATCCTTTTTCCGAAACACGCTTTATTCTGCAATATATGTTTCAATACAAGTCAATTTTTACTAGAAATCTGTATTATCATTGGAGATGGTAACGATCAATCACAAGAGAAATCTTTTCACACACTGTGAAAATGGAAATCTACAATGTCGATCAAAGTTATCTCCTCTAATATAAAAAAAATGGAACGTCTGCTCAAACTAGATGGAGCTGTAAATAAAAAAAATTGAAATTAAATTCATTCAGAAAAAAGATCTTCTCCTTTCGCTTCGCTGGGATTCGAACGCCAGGTCTACTGATTGCCGGTCAGGTGCTCTAACCACTAAGCTACTAGAGCGATTAGAAGAAGAATCCTTTTTCTAAATAAATTTAATTAACAAATTTTTTAATTTATAGCTCCATCTAGTCTGAGAAGACGTTAAAGATTTTCTCTATTAGGGGAGATAACTTTGATCGATATTATAGATTTCCATTTTCACAGTGTGCGAAAAGATTTCTCTTCTGATTGATCGTTACCATCCCCGATGATAATATAGATTTCTAGAAAAATTAACTATTTAGTTGAAAGTGCGTTTCCTGATGATTATTATTATTATTGTCGTATTGTAAGGCTCGTTCATTTTAACACCTATTGTCACCCGCGCTGCTAAAGTATCATTCAAGTGGTTAGGGCCTGTGCAAATTTTTCTTTCACCAAGGTTAGCTAAAACTGTATGAATTTAATCACAACCAGTGATAACCCGCGGCTGTATCGGGCTTTATTAGGAATACTCGAATTTACCTGGGTGTTTGGCCAGGGGAAAGGAAAACTGCAGAAAACCCCCTCCCAAGTTCAGCCAGTTCTTCGTTAGTCGAGTTTGAAGGCAGACATTTGTTTGTTTGAAAATTCTACTATTGGGTTGCAAATTTAATTATTTTGTCGGAAATGCAAATATTTGGTTGAAAAGTCATCTTTTTTGGTCAAAAATTCAACTACTCGGTTGAAAGTTAAACTACTGTAATTAACGTAGCCCAAATTTCTCTGTCAACAGAGGAAATAGGGTGATTATTTAAAAAAAAATCTGCTTGCATGTTTGAGCGCGCCGAGGGCGCGCATCAGTTGAATCTCGCGCTTCGCGCTCAATAATATCTTTAATTCCCGCTTCGCGCTCGTTAAAGTGTTCACAAGGCGGTACGCGCTCGTTCATTGTATTTCTCCCACATTTGTGCACAGACCTTTTAAAATTAAAAGTCAAAGCATCGACGACTGTAATTTGATGATTGTGAATTCTCTTTCGTTAAAACTCCTTCGGCTTTAACGAACACATTCTCATTACGTATCTTGTGCTTCGCACTCGATTTTGTCCAAAATGCCTGGAATTTATTATTCAGATATTTCAATATAAAGTACAAAATTTATTTATCATGATTACTTCAATATTTGTTTCTTATTTTGCAATAAATTTTATCCTCAACTACCCTGGAAAATGTATTATTTCAAGAAATTGATATTATTACAATTCATAATGTGCATTGGTATTGAAAAAGACGTATTTTCACTGCCTTGTTTTTATAATTGGAAAAAGTGCGCATCCTATAAGAAAAAAAAAACAATTTTGTTATTAAACATTTTATTGCATTTTGTGTCGTTTTTCCAGAAATCTAATTTGTGTATTTTCAATGTTATTTTTTAAGATTGAAACTAAAAATACGCATCCTAGCGTAAAGTGGTTTTGAGCAAATTTGTAGATATAATTTAGGCGAAAAATTTTTTCCTTTTTCCAAAAAGGTATTTTTTCAATTCTTAATATATTGTTATAAAATTATTTAAAACAAATATTAATTTTTTTCGTACCTTGCACCGTTTTTCCAATTTTTTTTCTTTAAGTGTTATTTTCACAAATAAAACAAAAACTACGTGTCCTATAAAAAAATTATTCATCACAAATTTGTAGCTCTTTTTTGGGAGAACATCTCTTGTCTTATTATTTTTTTCGTAGCTTGTGTTGTTTGTACAAAAATTTAATTTTTTTATTTTTAATTCTGTTTTTTACGAATTTATAAAAAAACTACGCGTCCTATCAGAAAGTAATCAGCGAATAATTTGTAGATCTTTTTTAAATGCACAATTTTTGTACCTATTATATTTTTTCGTATCCTGTGTAGTTTGACCGCAAAATGGAACTTTTGATTTTTCATTATTTTTTTGTGCGATCAAAATTTGGATTTTCGATTTTTCGAACAAATTCAAAAAGTTGTTATGACAATCTTGTAGGGTGTTTAAAAAGCTACATTTTTCTCCTCTTGCTATTTTTTCATATGTTGCGTTGTTGTTAATAATTAAAAACAAATTTGCAGATCTTTTTTGCGTGAATAATTTTTGTTTATTAATTTATCGTACATTGTGTTGTTTTTCCAAAAATGTAATTTTTTTATTGTTAATTTTATTTTTTACAATTGAAACAAAACCTATCTGTCCTCTAGAAAAGTGATTAATATCAAATTTGTAGATCTCTTTTGAGTAGACAACTTTTGCCTATTAATTTTTTTTTGCACCTCGTTTTGTAAAAAAAAAAATTTTTAATTTGATGTAATTTTTTACGATTGAAACAAAAACTATAAAATTGTCCCAGCAAAAAACGACGAATAACAAATTTGTAGCTCTTTTTTGTGTGGAAAACTTTTGTCTATTCATTCTTATTTCGCAGATTGTGTCGTTTGTATAAAAATTTATTTTTACTTTGAATGTTGTTTTTTACGAATAAAACAAAAATTATTCAGATGAATAATAAAGTATTTTATATTATAGTTGAAGATCTTTTCTGGTTGCACCATTTTCGTCTTCTCATATTTATTCGTATCTTGCATAGTTTGACCGCAAAATGGAATTTTTAATTTTTAATTTTTTTTTGTGGTTAAAACCAGAAACGTTGTTAAAAAGTTTGATTTTTCGATTTTTCAAAAAAACTCAAAAAGTTCAAATTCAATTCAAGAAGTTCATCCATCAAAGATTAAAAATTAAAAGTGAAGGTATTCAAGATTATGTATCATAGATCCTCCGTCAAGGGTGAAATATCAGATATTAAAGATGACGATCAGAAGTCAAAAGTCGAAGATCATATTACAAAGGTCAGAGAAAGTATCAAATTTTTATACCCGGTTTATCAAACTAAAAAAATTCGCGCCTTTGATACTTCTATTTAAAAAATGAAAACTTCAATAGTAATAAAACGAATAGAAAAAGTTTATCATCCTCGCTACTCACTATTCAACCGTTTTCTAGAAAAACGTGGAGATTCAGTAGTCTGAAGAATTCAGGAATAATCGTGAATACGAAAATCCGTTGAAGCCAAGAGCATAGAAGAGTTGTTATCTCTTGGCTATACAGAATGTTAAAACTTTGCAATTTAAAAAACTTATCTTTTTTATTTCTTTCATTGTTCCCGGCAATTGGGAAGATAATCGCTGTCAATGGAAGAAAGGTGAGGAAGCTTTAAGGTGCTTCAATACTCACAAAAATCTGCGAGTACCCTGTTTCCGTGGCTTAGAGAAATATATCATGTAATAATATAGTATAATACAATAACAATAATAATAAATAATAATATGTAATAAGAATTTTTTAATAATATATAGTATAATATCATTCTTAGTGCTGGTGAGGAAGTTTGCATTAGTGGTCAGTGGTGGCTAACAAAGAATTTAAAATAATAAATTATTAAATAATGATAAATTGGAAAATTAGATATGTGTCAAATATTCCTGAAAGCTTACTTAAGAATCTGAAAACATTTAAATTAATGTATAGAATTTCTGAAAATAAAACAAGAATCCAACCATCAAATTTCGACAAACACCAAAAAATGCTTCTATTGCAATTCCCAAAAACAAAAACATTTGTTTCTTTGGACAAAAATAAAAAAAAGAAAGGAAAATGAGACGGCAGCCAACCAAATCCCCTTCCTTCTCTTTTTTATTTTTTTCGTCTTTTTTATTTTTATTATTATCAAATCACAATATGAAAGCATGCACAATATTCACCTGAAATTCTACCTGAATATGTACTTTTCCTATACCAATTGGTAATAATATTACAATCCTGACCTTTAATTACTTCCATGTCCAAAAAACGGAATTAGAAGTGAATTAGAAGTATGTTTACAACAAGATAAAATCATTGATCTTTCTAAACATCAGATTTTCCTTAATCGAAGATTTTTAAACAATGATAAAAAACATCAGAACAAACTTTTTATTCTGATTGACTAACAAACTAATGTTCAAGATCAAAATTTAAATTTACATAAGATTTTTGAAGAAGGAGATAGGGATCCTTGATTTGTAAATTTGTAAAGTTTAATTTTTGATTTCACAAAAATTATTGTTGTAAAGTACAAAAAAAATATAGAACAAATAGGGTGTTCCGGCCATGGATAGGGGCCAAAAGTTAAGATAAAACATAAAAAATTATCAAATTGATAAAGAATTATTATTATTTTTTCAAATGATTAGTGAACCAAAAAAAAAATATCTTTAGACTTATCCTCCATGATTTTCTTCTATCTAATGCCAATTAATCAAGCTTTTTCACAATTATGATAAAATTATTATTATTATTATAAAATGTGTTACTTTTTCAGTTACTTTTGAACTGTAACATAATGTTGAAATATTGAAAAATTGAAAAATTGGTAAAAAATAGAGAAATTACAAACAAATCTTAAATTATTTTTAATTACTTCAAGGTATTTTACAGGATTCCCCAGATTTTACGAAATATTACAGGGTTTTATAAGACTAATTTCTAATAATTGAATTTTAAATTCAGAAGACTAAATTAAATCCAAGACTTTCAAAGAAATTTTGAAGCGATTTTGAAGATTTATGTGTATTTAAATTTTTTTTTTAGAAAATGTTGATGGATAAGTTAAATTTAATTTATATTCAGAGGATTTCAAATGAGTGGATTATTACAATTTCTAAAACCTTTAATTGAATTATTTAAAATTATTTTGAATCATTTCCAGAGATTAAAAAATATTCAAGGGATTTTGAAGAATTTTTTATGTTTTACAAAGATTTTAAGGGACTTCTAGAGAACTTTAGGAAGTAAATTATATTTTGCTTCAAAAGATTGCTACAGAATTTAACTTTATAAAGGGATATGAAGGAATTAAAAAAATTTCAAAGGATTTAAATATTTTAAATTATTTTGTGAGATACCAAAAAACTTTAAGATATTTAAAAATATTTGAGGTATATGAAAGAATTTATTAGGATTTCCTAAGATTTTAATGGATTTTTCTTGATGTATATACATACATACATACATTGATTAGCAGTTCGAACTCGAAAGTTCATTGCCTCACTACCCGATTCGGGTAGTGTTTCTAGGTGGATATTTACTACCAATGTGGTCCCACCACACCCACGACGGGCCAACAGCACGCAGTATTCCTGAACGGTCACCCATCCAAGTACTAACCGCGCCCAACAATGCTTAACTTCAGTGATCTTACGAGAACTGGTGTTTTTAGCGTGGTATCGCCGTTGGCGATATATATATATATATATATATATATTCTTGATAATATATATTAAAGCCATTTAATTGAACCCATAAGTTTTTTAAAGAATTTAAAAGGTTTGTAAAGAATTTAACGGTATTTTCAGTTTATATATAGGGGTCTCAAGGGATTTTTTTAATACTTTAGGGAATATACTAAACTTCATTTTAAGAGATTTCTAACAATTTCGAGGACTATGAAGGAAAAAAGTTTTGAAGGATTTGAAATATTTAAATTTTGTTATAAGATTTTAAAGAATTTCTAGAGATTTAAAAAGATTCAAGAAATTTCAAAGAATTTTTTTGGATTTCCGAAAATTTTATGGGATTTCTGGAGAATTTTAGGATATAAATTATATTGTCTTTGAAGTGATTCCTACGATAAATGTTATCAAGGGATATGATTTTTAAAAAATTTCAAAGAATTTTAAATATCTTAAATTATTTTTTGAGATTCCAAAGAATTTCAAGACATTCACAGAAAATCAAGAGATGCCGAAGAACTTTTTAAGATTTCCAAAGATTTATCGATAACTGAATTCAAGAGCATGAAATTTCAAAAAGTTTCAAGCACTTTCAGAAATTTCAAGTGATTCAAAGGTATTTTAGGAAATTGCAGAATACATAGGGGTTTTTATTGAATCTCCAAGGATTTCACAGGGTTTGAAATATTTCTAGAAATTTGAATATTTTTTTCAAACTTCAATGAATAAGTTTAATTTAATTTATATTCAAGGGATTTCTAATTATTTTTACTTATTTCTTTTTAATTGAGTATATTTTTAGAATTTTTAAAGATTTTAAGGGATTTCAAGCGATTGAATTTTACTATATTGACAGGATTTTATTGAATATCCAAGTATTTCAAGAAATTTAAAAGTTTTTTGAGGATTTGAACAATGTGTTTTTTAAAGGCTTTCAAGGGATTTCTACGGTTTTCAACCATTTCAAGGGATGTAAAGGAATTTGCAAATTTCTATGGATTTCAAAGATTTTTTCTGGATTTCCGAAAATTTTAAAGAAATTCTAGAAAACTAAATTCTAGAGAAAGAAACTTCAAGGGATTTCTAGAGATTACAAATATTTAAAGTGATTTTAAGGTATTATCAGGAATTTCGTAAGATTTAAAAGATTTAATTGAATCTTGAGGGATTTCAAGGGACTATTTTAAAGATTTCTAGAAAATGGAACAAGTTTTAAAAAAACTTTAATGAATAAGTTTAATTTAATTCACATTCAAGAAAATTGGAATAATTTATATTTATTTTAATAGGTTTTCACGATTTCCAAAGATCAAGGAATTTTAAGGATTGTCAACCAATTTATAGAGAACTGTAGGGAATACATCAAATTTTAAGCCTTTTGAAAAAATCTTAACATTTATCAAATTTTAAGGGATTTCAAAGAATTGTCCAGGATTTCTTGAGATTTTAAGGGATTTCCTAAATCGAAGATTTTTAAATTATGATAAAAAACATGAGAACAAACTTTCAAGAGAAAAATTTAAATTTACATAAGATTTTTGAAGAAGAAGATAGGGATCCTTGGTTTGTAAATTTGGCAGATATTTAAATTCCTGATTCAGTTACAGATATTCTCAGATTGGGTAAAGGTTTTAGCAACTATGTGATAAAAAGTAGATCGAAACAAATGATGGAAATAGTCAAAGATGTTGAATCCAGTATACACAAAATTCCAATATTAGCACACAAAACTACCAGGCATCAAGTTGATGCGGCAAATGGATCAAAAGGATGCAATGTTTTGATACCTATATTCATGATCAACCTGATTCAAATTTCGAGATCAATTATCTGTAATAAAATTTCAACTAATCAACACATTATAAAATTATTTAAGCCTCTTACCTGAATGATGATCAATTGTTGATGATCGTTTAAAATTAAATTGTTACTGAAATTTTGAAAAAAAATCATTTACTTAGCTCCGTTTATTTAAGTTTATGATTACTGAGGTTGTGGATGTTTGTTTACAAATCTCAGCAAATGTCGATCAAGGATCGATTATCGATTTGCAGAACTTGAAATTGGCAGAAAGGAACGTTTTTCGAAAATCGTCAACTGTCATTCTGTTTTGTATACTGGTGCTAATACGCCTTGATGTTGTTCTCTTTAATTTTCATTGATCCTCTAAAGCGAATCATATTGAGTTGAGATTCCAGATCAAAATAGCTGCAACAATTTGATACCCCAAGTTTTAGTGTGAGATCAATAAGATTTCTGAAACAAAGTTTTACACTTGTCAAAGAGCTTTGTTGATAAGAATTGTTTGCACATTATTAGTATTGATCGTAAAATTTCTGAAGGTTTCATGATAACGTAAGGTTTCCTTTTAAACAACCCTGATATAATTTGCATGAGTGCTGATAAAGGCAATATTAGAGTTTGTATAAAGAAATCAGATTATATTAGGGATATGCAGGATTTACCTTCCAATCGTGATAACTTTGATTTGTTGAATCAAAATCCGTCAAAACAATTAAGAAGAGACACTTACAAGATTCTAGACAATTGGAGAAAGAAAGGACTTTTAGGAAAAGATATAAGATGGACAGATATAAATACCGAAGACACAGTTCTTGCAAGATGTTATGGTTTGAGAAAGATTCATAAAGATGTATATCCTTTGAGAATAGTTATTTCAACTATCAACACTCCCGCGAAATTTTCAGAACAAAACTTTAATTTGATACTTAAAGACTCCATTACAACTTCAAAATACAATATTAAAAATAGCTGGGAATTCCAAAAAACTATTATTCAAAACACTGTTCCTGATGACCATGTAATGATTTCTTTGGATGTTGTTGCAAAGTTTCCTAGTATACCCCTGGAATAACTTAAACAGGCAATTTTAAATAGATGGGACAATATAAAGACACGCAGTTGATCAAGTCAAAAAGATTTGATTAAATTTTCAATTAGGATTGAAAAAAATTTCATTTTCTCATGAATAATTGTTGCTAACTAAGCAGGCAAAATATTCATAATTAAAAAAAAAATTCAAAACAACCTCACCTTTCGGCTCATTAGAGACAAGAATAACATAATGAAAAAAGAGAGAAAAGAAAGGGAAAAAGTCAACCAAAAACTAACCTCTCACTTTTTCCTTTCTCTGTTCTCTTTATACTACGAGGGGATCAACATGTTTCGAGGTCAATTTAAACCTCCTCATCAGGGATTATTTATAGGGAATAACTAAAGGTATGAAAAAATTAATATCACCTGTAAAGAAAATATTCATTCAGAAATTGATTGTTTAATAGAAAAGAAAATTATTCTATTATCAAGTCAAATAAATTACTTTAACCAATTAATTACATTATCCCATACTTTGTTATATCTTGAGACGTCCCTTTTTAAGTTGATAGCCTTGTTACCTTCTCTATTTATAAATAACATCTCTATGAATTATCTCTTCTTCTGATTTCTTTCATGATAAAGAAATTTAATATCATTCAAAATAAAATCATGACCATGTGTAACCTTATGTTTTGAAAAGACTATTTCTCAACAATTTGTTTTATCTTAACATTCAAAGAATGTATCTGTGGATTGCATTCCTTCATAGTCAAATTTAAGAGAGATTTTTTTTAATTTTTCTGTATATATATCAAACTTTTCTTTGTTTCTTTTGTTTTTGAAATCAAAGCTAACATTTTTATTGATCAAAAAGTACTTGTGAAATTATTGACCTTAATTTATTACCCATTAAGTAAAATTGTTTGATATTTTTCACAGGTCCACCTATCACATCAATCCCAACACCCCAATTTCTGTCAATTTCATTAAAATCCATTTTTATAACAAAAAAACAATCAATTTCACCAAAACTAATTTAAAAAATCATTTTATAATTCTCTCTTATTTAAAAAAAAAGTTTAACTCCCTGTATTTGCTTATTTTTTACTTTTGAACGCGTGCTAACGAAAATTCCACTGATCTTCGAGAAAAGCGAGTTTTAAAGTATTTCATACGAAATATTATATTTTGTATTTTTCTAAAATTATAAAAAGATACAAACAAATTATTGACAAAAAATTGTATAAAAATTTCATACCCCCCTCCCCCCAACCTTAAATTCCATTTTCATCAAAATAATACATTTGGTTTATTACTAAGTGAGTCAAGATTCATATTGAAAAAGGAATACTATGAACAATTCGAAAATTTGAAAAAAGGTGATTATGATTTAATTAACATAATATTCAGATATGTGAGAAGAAATAAAATATTCAAAACTTTATTTCGTGAAAAAATGTTTAATATAGAAAATATGAATATTTTGAGAACATTTGAATTAAAAAATTTTGTATTAAAAATTTTTTTTAAAAAACCAGAATAATTCTTAAGAAGCAATGAACAATCATATTCAAAAAAGGAGATCTGAGATATTGTAATTGAGTTTCTAGATAAAGTCAAATAACATAAATTACTTTTAAAACTAGAATAGAGTTTTCAAAATTAAATTGCTTGGTGGGACAATTTCGAAAACTGTATTCTATTTTTATAAGTAATTTATGTTATTTGACTTTATCTAGAAATTCAATTACAATATCTGAGATCTCCTTTTTTGAATATGATTGTTCATTGTTTTCAAAGAATTATTTTAGTTTTTTAAAAAAAATTTTAAATAACAAATTTTTAAATTCGAATGTTCTCAAAATATTCATATTTTCTATATTAAACATGTTTTCACGAAATAAAGTTTTGAATATTTTATTTCTTCTCACATATCTGATATTATGTTAATTAAAAAATAATCACCTTTTTCAAATTTTCGAATTGTTCATAGTATTCCTTTTTCAATATGAATCTTAACTCACTTAGTAATAAACCCAATGTATTATCTTGATGAAAATGGAATTTAAGCTTGGGGGTGGGGGTATGGAATTTTTATACAATTTTTTGTCAATAATTTGTTTGTATCTTTTTATAATTTTACAAAAATACAAAATATAATATTTCGTATGAAATTCTTTAAAACTCACTTTTCTCGAAGATCAGTGGAATTTTCGTTAACACGTGTTTACAAGTAAAAAATAAACAAATACAGGGAGTTAAACTTTTCTTTAAAATAAGAGAGAATTATAAAATGATTTTTTAAATCAGTTTTGGTGAAATTGATTGTTTTTTTGTTATAAAAATGGATTTTAATGAAATTGACAGAAATTGGGATGTTGGGATTGATGTGATAGGTGGACCTGTGAAAAATATCAAACAATTTTACTGAAGGTGTAATAAACTAAGATCAATAATTTTACAACAAGTACTTTTTGATCAATAAAAATGTTAGCTTTGATTTCAAAAACAAAAGAAACAAAGAAAAGTTTGATATAAATACTGAAGAATTTTAAAAAATCTCTCTTAAATGTGACTATCAAGGAATGCAATTCACAGATACATTCTTTGAATGTTAAGATAAAACAAATTGTTGAGAAATAGTCTTTCCAAATCATAAGGTTACACATGGTCATGATTTTATTTTGAATGATATTAAATTTCTTTATCATGAAAAAAATCAGAAGAAAAGATAATTCATAGAGATGTTATTTATAAGGAGAAAAGGGACTTTCATGTTGGTGGCGGAAGTGAGAACGTGTTTAGTGACAGGTGGTGAAAGAATTGTACGGAATTTGTGTGAAAGGTGTGAGTGGAGTGTCAGGGTGGAAGCCGAGGAGGTGAGTAGGGTTGTGTGGGGTGAATTGGGGAGATAAAAAGTGAGTTTCTGTGTGGGTGTGAGGTGGGATTTAGTTGGATAGGGAAAGTGAGGTTAGGTTGGCAAGTCATCGGGGGAGTTCGTGGTCAGGAGTCTTGGGCTTTCGAGGGGTCAAGGGTGGTTCTCGCAGAGTTAGGGGATGCTAAGGGAGAGAAAGGGGTGTCTGCGGGGACTGAGGAATTAAAGAAAAAAAAAGGAAAAAAAAGAAGGAAAATTTAGCGGCGAAAGACGCCAACATTTTGCAGAGACATCTGTCGGTTGCGGAAGGTACTGCATGAATAGGTCCCAGTTACCGGCGGCAGAGCGGGAGGTGGACAGCGAGAGTACTGGCAGTGCTGGTAGTGAAACTGACGGGGAGGGAATTTTCCAAAAGCCACGACGGCCAACAACGCGTCGCCCGGTATCGAGCGGTGCGTCGGGGAGAGGGAGAAATCGGGACGGTGGCAACGAAGGAAGCGAGAAGGTAAGGGAGAGAGCGTCGAGCGCAAGTGACGGGGAGGATCTCTTGAAAAAGAAGAGAGACAGCCAAGAGAGTCCGGAGAAAAGCGAGGTCGAGAGCCCGTTTAAAAAAAAGCGGGATAACACCTAGGTCACCCCCCAAAAAAATGGAGGGGATGTTGGAAAAGGAGAATCTCGGGATGTTGTTAGACGTGATCAGGGGGCTGAGGGAGGACGTAAGGGGGACCAAGGAGCAGATGGAAGGCATGAGGGAGGACTTGAGAATCAGAGATGAGAAATAGGAAAAGGAGGTGAAAGAGCTGAGAGAGAGAGAGTAGATGGGTTAGAGAGGGAAAGAAAAGAAAAAGAAGTTAAAATAAAACAGATGAAAGAGGAGATTAGGGTGTGGAAAGAAAGGACAGCAAAAAGGCTTGAGGAGGTGGAGGGCAGGACGGAAATGGAAATAGGAGACGGGGGTAGCGCGGGCGAGATTAAAGGTATTTGGGAGAGGGTAGGGAATATGATAGAAGAGAAAGTGGGAGAGGGTAGGAATGAAAAGGAGGAGAGGGCGGATAGGGAAAGGATAAGGGCAATGGAGTTGAGAATGGAGAGAAGAAGAAGGCAGACAGGAGAAATAATATTGTGATAAGAGGGTTGAAGATGAAGAGCGGGGAAGAAAGGGAAGGCGTGGAAGCGCTGCTACAGAGCATAGGGTGGAATAAAGGCAGGGTAGGGAAAGTTAAGTTGGAGGGGAGAAAGGAGAAAGAAGTGGTGGTTGTGGAGTTGGAGAGCTGGGAAGAAAAGTTGGGGGTAATGCGGAACAAAAATAGGATAAAGGATAAGGAAGTTTTCATCAATCACGATTTGACGAGAAAGGAAAGGGATGTACAGAGAATGCTGTACGACAGGGCTAGGAGGGAGAGGAGTGAAGGGAGATCAGCGAAGGTAGGATATCGGAAAATAAAAATAGACGTGAAAATGTGGGTGTGGGACGAGGAGAAAGAGGTGTTGAAGGAAGTGTAGGGGAATTTGTTTCGTAGGAAGTAGGGGGGTGGAGGTAATGCAGGGTAGAGGAGTTGCGAAGGTGCTTTACTGGAACGCAGCAGGGGTAAAGAAGAAGGATGAAGAGTTCTGGAGGTATATCCAGGAATTTGATGTGGTAGGACTGGTATAGACGTGGGTGGAAAGAAAGGAATGGGATAGAATAGAGCCAAAGCTGCCAAGGGGGTATAGGTGGAGACTCCAGGAGGCGGTCAGAGTGAAGAAGAAAGGAAGGGCTAGTGGGGGAATTATAACGGGGGTTAGAGATAGATTAGAGGAAGAAGCTCACGTAGAGGAAGAGGGGGAGGGAGGGCAAATAAGGAAAGTGAAGATAGGAGGGGTAAGCAGTAAGTTTGCGACAGTGTACAATAAGGATGGGATAGAAAGAATTAAAGAAAGGGTGGAAGACCTGTTAGGTGAAAGAGAGGAGGGTATGGTGGTACTGGGTGGGGACTTTAACGTGAGGATGGGGAGGGAAGGGGGCCTTTACAGGGAAGGGGAGAGCTTCGAAAGGAATTCGAAGGATAGGTTAATAAATAAGGAGGGGGAGATTCTAAGGGAATGGATGGAGGATAGAGGCTGGGCGGTGGCAAATGGTATGGCAACTGGCGACGAAGAGGGAGAATACAAATACGTAGGTAAGGTGGGGGTATCGGTAATAGATTATGTAGTCATGAATATGCAAGGGTGGGAAGAGATGGAGAGATTCGCAGTAGAAGGGAGGGTAGAATCAGACCATCAGCCATTAGGGTTGTCGATAAGGGGAGAGAGCGGCGGAAGGCAAGGTGGGGAAGAAGTGTCGACGGGGGAGATGGTTACCTGGACGAGGGAGGCGATAGAGAAGTATAAGGAGCAGTTAAGGAAGGTACGCTTCGAAGGGGAGACGGTGGAAGAGATATGGGAGGATTTAAAAGAGAAAGTGAAAGGGTGCGGGCAAAAGAAGGTATTTAAAAAGAAGAAGAAAGGAATGGTGAAGCCGTGGTGGGATAGGCAATGTAAAAAGATGAAAAGGAAGGTGAAGAGGAAGTATAAGAAGTGGAAAGAGGGTACTGCGAAAAGGGAGGAGTACGTAGAAATGAGAAAGGGGTTTAGATTGATGTGTAAGCAGAAAGAATAGGAAAAGGAGAAAGAGCTAGAGGAGGAGTTAGGAAATGTTAAGACAGAGGCGAGACGTCTGGAAGATAATAAATAGGTTTAGGAAGCGTAGAGTAGGGACAAGCGAGAAGATAGGGAGTGACGAGTGGAGGGAGTTTTTTAAAGAATCATTCCAGGGCTCAGATTCAAGGAAGAGAGATGATGGGAGTAGAAGAACGGGGGAGGCAGAGATGGAGGAGTTGAATGACGAGGAGATAGAGAAACAGATAAGGAAGTTAAGAAGGTCAATATCAGCAGGGCTGGATGGGGTAGAGAACGAAGCATGGCTGTTTAGTACACAAGAGGTTAGGAAGAGGCTGAAGGAGGTAGTGAAGAAAGTATGAAGGGGGGAGGGATTCCCACGAGGGTGGAGAAAGGAATATTGCCGGAGACGCAGGCGGGCTTTAGAGCAGGTAGGAGTACTATCGACAATATCTACGTTCTGCAGCACATTGTGGATAGAGAATTAGAAAAGAAGGGGTCGAGAGTGTACGCGTTTTTTGTGGATCTAAAAGGCGCGTTTCCGTCGGTGGATAGGGGGAGGTTGTGGGAGGCGATGGAGGATAGGGGAGTGGAGAGAGGCCTGATCGAGAGGGTAAGGGAGATATATGAAGAGACCAAAGATAAGGTTAGAGGAGGACATGGGATTTTGGAGGGATTCTGGATGGATAGGGGATTAAGACATGGGTGTCCGCTTAGCCCAACGCTTTTTGCGATTTTAATTGCGGATATAGAAAGTAAGCTGGAGGCCGGAGTAGTAGGAGGAGTCAGGATAGGAGTGGTTAGAATTTGGTCGCTAGCGTATGCAGATGACATTGTGTTGGTGGCAAAAAGCGAGGAGTCCTTAATAGAAATGATGAAGAGGTTGAGAAGATACCTGGATAAGAACAGGTTAGAACTGAATGCGGAAAAGTCCAAGGTTATGGTTTTCAGAGGAGGTGGTGGAAGGGTTGAGGAAGGGGAGTGGAAGTGGAAGGAAAAGGCGGTGCAGGAGGTGGAAGAGTTTGTGTACCTGGGCTTCTTGTTTCGGAGGAATGGCGGAGTGGATGGACACATAAAAGAGAGAGTGAGGAGGGCAAATGTGGTGATGAGTCAGGTGTGGGGGTTGGGAAAGAAGTTATTCGCAGATGATTTTGGAAGGAGAATGAAATTGTTTGACTCACTAGTGATGAGTGTCCTATTGTATGGAGTAGAGGTGTGGGGGTGGAAGGAAAGCAAAGAGGTAAATAGGACACAGGAGAGGTATGTAAAGTGGACACTGAGGCTGGCAAGGAACACGCCTAATTATATTGTCAGGAGGGAGACGGGGAGAACGAGTGTAGGGATTCTAGCGGGGAGTCGGGCGTGTAAGTATGAGGAGAAATTTTTGGAAGAGGGGGGAAGTAAGCTGGTTAGGGAGTGTTGGTGGGAGAAGGAGAACAGGAGAGGTGCGGGAGGATGGAGGTTGAAAGAGAAAGGTATTTTAGAACGAATGGACTGCAGATGGATGAAGTGAGAAGGATGCATGAGGAAGGAAGAAAGGTATATGAGTTGGTTAAGAAAAACAGAATGAAGAGAGAGAGACAGCAGGGGAAGAAAGAATAAGAGAGACAAGGTTTAATGGGAACTATGTGTGGATTATGCCAAGGGCGCGAGCGCAATATTTTTGTGAGAAAGGAGAGAAAGGAAGTCAGGAGCTTATAGCGAGGATGAAATGTGGGTGCATGGAGGGTTATAATAGGTTCTGGCTCGCTATGGAAAAGAGGATGTGTGAACTATGTGGGAAGGGGGAGGCGCAAGAGTGGAGCATTGGTCGGAGGAGTGCGTAGAGGTGGAAAGGAGTGGGATAAGCATGGAGGTACTGATGCATGAAAGGGGGGACAAAAGGGCAGTAGCATGGGTGAAGGGAGCCTTGGGTAAAATGGAGGAGAAGAGAAGGAAGGAGGAAGAGGAGTGGAGAAGGAAAGATTGTAAATAGAGGAGGAAATAAATATAAGTAAATGTAAATATTGTAAATAGTAGATAAGTATTAGGGATTAGCCGCGGAGACAGAGTTTGGTAATGCGAGGCAAAGCAAGAAAGTAGGGTCATGTGTGCGAGGCGAGGTGAAGCGAGGAAGGCAATGCGATAAGAGCGAGCGGCGTTAGAGATAAGGTGTAGAAGGATGTTAGTTTTAAGGGTTAGTTTTAAGAAAATTCTGTAAAAAAATGGAAGTGTAAGCAAGTCAATTTTTTAAGGCCAGCAGGCAAAAAATAAACGTTTATCTATCTATAAAGAGAGAAAGTAACAAGGCTATCAACTTAAAAAGGGACCTCTCAAGATATAACAAAGTAAGGGATAATGAAATTAATTGGTTAAAGTAATTTCTTTGAATTGATAATAGAATAGTTTTCTTTTCCATCAAACAATCAGTTTCTCAATGACTAATTTTGAATAAATTAAACTCAATCAATTTTTAATGAATATTTTCTTTACAGGTTATATTAATTTAGTCATACCTTTAGTTATTGCCTATAAATAATCCCTGATGAGTATAAAAAGGACGGAGAGAGGAAAAAGTGAGAGGTTGGTTTTTGGTTGACTTTTTCCCTTTTTTCATTATGTTATTCTTGTCTCTAATGAACCGAAAAGTGAGGTTGTTTTGAATTTTATTTTTCAATTATGAATATTTTTCCCGCTTAGTTAGCAAAAATTATTCATGAGAAAATGAAATTCTTTTCAATCTTAATTAAAAATTTTTAAATAGAGACACTAAACATATGATTCTTTCCCATCTGCAGGGTTTGCTTATGAATAATTTTAATATTTCTTTAAATTGAGATTTCATAGTTTTACCTCAATTTTAGTAAGAAATCTTTTCTTTCATTTAAAAAATTTTGTGTAAAAAGTATGCATTGAATTTTAGCAAGAATTTTTAGAAATGTATTCAACTATTTTTTTGAAATGTTTGTTGTAAATTAAGTTTTGTAATTGAAAATTTAACTATTTCATGTTTTATTTAACATTTATATTGAAAATTCAGCTACTTGGTTGAAAATTTCTGTATTTTTTTGAAACTTTGTTTTTTATGGTAGAATATCTTAATCTTCTTGGTGAGTAATTCACTTTTTTTGTGAAAAATTAATTTATTTTGTTAAAAATTGATATTTTTTTGTAGAACATTGATATTTTTGGTTGAAAATTAATTTTTTGTCTGAAAATGAGATTTTTACTGAAAATTTAACTATTCTCTTTTTTGTCAAAAATTCATTTTTTTTTTGGTAGAAAATTTAACTATTTTGTTGAAAATTCATCTATTTTGTTGGAAATTTGTTTTTTTTTCTGGTACAAAATCCTTTCTTTCAATTGAAAATTCAACTATTGGGTTAAAAATTTAGTTTTTTTTGGTTGATGATTCACTATTTTAGTTAAAAAATAATTTGTTTGCTTCAAAATTTAACTATTTGTTGAAAATTCCTTTTTTTTGGCGAAACTGAATTTTTTCGATGAAAACAAATTTTTCTAATTCCTCCACTTGAAAATTCAGCTATTAAGTTGAAAATTTCTATGGTTTTTAACAAAAGAAATGCATATTGAACCAAAATAGTGAATTAGTCACCAAGAAGATTAATATTCTGGACTAATTAACCTTTTTGGCTGAAAATTCCTTTACAAATTTAAAATTTGTTCCAAAATTCATGTATTTTTAAAAAATTAATATTCTTGGTTGAAAGTTCATTTCTGTGATGGAAAATTAGTTTTTTCAAATTAAAAATTAATTTTTTCAATGAAAATTTAACTATTATATTTTTCGTTGAAAATTTATATTTTTTAATAGACATTCAATCTTTTTGGTTGAAAATTCATTTATTTTGTTGGAAATTTATCTTTTTTTGGTAGAAAATTCATCCTTTGGGTTGAAGATTCATTTTTTTGGTTAAAGATTCATTATTTCAGTTAAAAATAAGTTTCTTCACTAAAAAATGTAACTATTTTGTTGAAAATTAGCTAAAATTAGCTATTCCATTTTTGTTATAAAATTGATTTTTTAAAGTTAAAAATTCACTTCTTGTCTTTTTTTGTGTCGAAAATTCAATTATTTTGATGGAAAATGCATATTTTTGGTTTAAAAATTCAACTTTTTGTGAAAAATTCATTGGTATTCTTCTTTATTCATAATGTGTCCCCTAAGGGTTTACATCACTTCCATTTCTTACAACACTTCCTTCTACATGTTTTATAAAATCTTATCCTTACTATTTACAGTTATTTACACCTATTTACAGAAAATCTTATATCTATATTCTTATTTCTATTTTTTGACGATAGCGCAATTTGGGACGTGTTAGCGAACGAGTGAGCGAGCGATCATAACATATCTGTTTCATTACCCCTGCTGCTTTTTTTATCCTTTCTCTTATATGAGCTCTATGATCTCCATTTGCTTGCAAGTTATATCCCAAATACTTAAACTCTTTCACTTCTTCTAATTTTATTCCCTTCCATCTCCCCGTCCATTCTTTCTTTCTTCCTCCTCCTTTCCGAAACCTCATTATCTTTGTCTTTTCTACATTTAAATTCAACTTTTTTCCATCTAAGTATTTCTCTAATCCTGTAATTAAGCCCGCCATCCCTTCTTCATCCTCTGCCATCAACACTATATCGTCTGCCTATGCCAGTGTATATATATCTTTTCGTTCCCTATCCTAACTCCTCCCCACCCTTTTCTCTTCATTTCTTCTTCCAAGTCTGATATTAATATATTAAATAAAAGTGGGCTCAGAGGACATCCTTGCCTTACTCCTCTCACCAACCAGAAACTATCTCCTACTTGCTCTCCTACCTTTACCTTGCTTTTTGTCTCTCTAAAAATTTCCGATACTCTCTTTATTAATCCCTCTCGTATCCCCTTTTTCACCATAACTTTTTCTATCTCGCCTCGGTCTAATGAGTCAAAGGCCGCCTTCAAGTCCACGAATATTGCTACCATTGCCCCTTTCTCCCTTTTAATCCTCTTATTTACTAAATAGTTCAGAACATATATATTGTCTATCACCCCCATCCCTTTTCTAAACCCTGTCTGATTCGGTGGCTCTATCTTTTTCTCCACAACTTCTTTTTTTAACCTCTCCGATAGAACGGTCACATATACTTTATACAGTGTTGGCATTAGTGTCACTCCCCTATAATCTTTAACCTCCTCCCCTTTGCCTTTCTTCACTATTGGTATCACTACTCCTTCTTTCCATAACTCTGGCCACCCCTCTCCTCTCCATACTTTATTGCACATTATCTATGCCCATTCCTTTAATTCTGTCCCCCCATATTTCCATACTTCATTTGGAATCTCATCTATACCAGGTGCCTTTCCATTTTTCATCATCCCTCATACTTTCTCTATATCTTCCCTTGTAATGTCCTCCTCCTCATCTGTTTCCCTACCATCTTTTCCTCCTTTCCTCACTTTCCTCTCTACCCCTCCTAGTAATTCCATAAAATATTTTTTCCATTCTACCATCCGCTTCTTCTTCAAACCTTTTATTTTCCTCCTCTTTTTTTTTGATCACACAACTCAGTATACTCCTTCTTTATTCTCCTATATTCTTCTCCACTACTTGTCCCTTTTCTCCATTTTCTTAATTCCCTTTTCACTTCCTTCTTCTTCTGTTTATAATTCTCATTCCATCCACTTATATCGCCTCCTTCACTAACTTCTTTTTTGCTTGTGCACTCTAATACTCCTTTTATTTCTCCTATAATTATTTCTATTTCCTCTTTTACGTTTCCTTCCCCCATTTTGATATTCCTGACTTTTTCTATAAACTGTTATTTACCTTCCATTGACCAATCCCCTCTTCCTGCTCTTTTTACCTTTTCTTCCTTTTTATCCTTATTGATATTACTCATTTCTCCCTCTACTGTCACTATTAAGGGAAAGTGATCCGAATCTGCATAATTCCCTACCTCTAGTTTCTTAACCTTCTCTCTTACTTCGTCGTCCATTACCACATAATCAATTACCGTTCCCCTCTTTCCTCCTGAACGTCTATATTCCCCTTCCTCATCCCCCTCTATACTTCCGTTTAGGATAAACCATCCCATCTCCGCTAGGCTCTTTAACAACTTCTTTCCCTCCCCGTTCAGTATCTTGTCCTTGGATTTTCTCCGTCGCTCTCCATCCCATTCCCTTCCTCCTCTATCTCCTGTTCTCGCATTAAAGTCTCCTCCTATTATAAGCCTACTCTCTTGCTTATTTTCTTCCATCAGTTCCCTCATCTCCTCTGATTTTTCCTGCATATCACCGTTCACATAAACCCCCACTATCTTCCACCTCTCTCCTCCCATATTTATCTCTTCTACTATTAATCCTTCTTTATGTCCTATCAACTCTTTTTTATCCTTCTCTGTTATAAATTCGTTCCTTACACTCATCACCATTCCTCCCATTGCTCTGCCTTTTTTATTCTTCCTCTTTACATTTTGAACCTGCCATTTGTAACCTCTTGGTAATCTTCCCCTTACTCTTTCCCACCCCTTTTCATCTAGCCACGTCTCAATCATTACTACTACATCCCATTGTGTTAAATTTTTCATAAACTCTCTATCCTTTCTTTATAAGCCTGCTATATTCCAGTAGCATATCTTCCAATCTTCCCTACTTTTGTTTCTCGTCTCTTTTTGTCTCCTACTATTTCTTATTTCTGTATCTCCCGTTCCTTTCCCTCCTAGTTTTCCGACACCTTATTTTTTACTCACTCTTCCCTGTCCTCGTCCCAATTCCACCATACACCTCCTATCTGTATTCTCCCATACTTAACCCATGTTCTTCTTCCATTTTTTCTTTCCTCTTCCGCTATTTTCCGTAACTTATACTGCATGTTCCTTTCTACCCATCTCAAATCATCCTCTATTCTCTCGGAGCTTCCATATAACACCCTCTTCTTTGTCATCACTTCCCTCTTATGTTCCCATTTCTTCAGTTTCACTAGTACCATTCTTTCCCCTCTTCGCTCTCCCCTTCCTACACTTCGCACTTCCTCTATCTCTACCTTAGCATCAATCCTTTTTAGTACTTCTTGCACGCCTTCCATGAGCTCCTTGCCCTCTAATCTTAGACCCTTTATCACTATGTTTCTTTTTCTTTCTTCTCTCTCTTTCTTTTCGAGTCTTTGTTCTATTTTTCTCAACCTTTCCTTCTCCTTATTCCCACTCTCCCCACCTCCAGA